>CM019073.1:98461923-98648323 GCA_009667805.1 Leptobrachium leishanense
AATAGCTAGCGTGGAACAACTCATTCTTCTTCACCTAGGGGCAAATTACCGGCTCCTATAGAAAGTATAAGGGCCGTTAAGTTACAGTAATCAGGCACAATGACCAAGCTGCAAGGGAAGCTTGAAGCAAGGTCAGAATAGCATCTCCAGCCGTTAGGTTGTTGAATGGAATAGGGTCCACCATTAATACTCAACAACGAACGCTTGACATTTCTAACAAGTCTTTTTGAGGAATTAGATTCAATTCTCTTTCATGCATCGTGATTGGCTGCCTCTCTGCTTCCTGTACTTTGAGGGATCTAAAGCAGGAGCCCCTGTATTTTATATTCCGTTTTTTGTGCCCGTTGCAAAGTGATGATTTGATATAGGAATCTGTTCTAAAGTTTCGGTTATTTCCTATGTTAATCATTGCAGCAAAAAGTGATTCACCGTGTCCTGTACTTTCCACTTATAACCACCTCGTCGAGTCCATTGTTCAGAATCATAAATGGTTTATTTGTCAGAATTTGACCTTTTATCGACATGACGAAGTGATAACTGCGCAAGAAAAGTAATGGACTCCCCAACCTTTTCAGCCAGGGCAGGTTTATTGTTGAAGGTCCATCTGTTGATTTGCCCCACAAACCATTTCCAAGCTTAAAAATATAAAAAAGTCAATGGGGAGGGTCAGGGAGAGGAGCCAAAGCCTCGCTTCTAGGTGTACATCCAATAAACCTGCCCTAGGAGATAAAGCTGGGGCGGCCGTCCCGTCCTTTGTCCAGTTATCCCTGTTTTATGTCGGCTTATGGTGATAGAAAGTCTGATGCCAAATTCTGACCGATAAACCATTTATGATCCTCAACTATAAATATCATGTGATAGTTCAAAAGGGATGGAACAGGACGTGCTGACTCCCATTTTTTGTTGTTCTGATATCTATGGGGGGAGAGTGCACCTCCATCATTTTATTTTTTTTTGGGTGTGATATAAAATAGGAATAAGGCCGGTGCTAAGAGAAACTCCTTGTGTCTCGCCTGTCAAACCATGGGTCTGCTCCTACCCAGTTCCCTCAGCCTCCAGTAACTTTTGCCTGAAATTAACACTCGCCAGTCGCCCTCCTGACCCTCCCTACTTCCTAAAATGTCCAATTCCCCAACTCGCCCCCTAACTGTCAATGGTGTCTACAAACTCCGTCCTTTGTGACCAACTCCTAGATCTTCACCACCTTCAGTCTCAATCTCGGGATCACAGACTCTGAGCTGTCTGACTACAATTCCCAGGATTCTTTAAGTGCAATTAATAATAATATGGCCAGAAAATGGGACTTCCCTTTCCAAACATCTAGGGGGCTGGTCAGAGTTTGAGATCCTGCGTTGGTCTCCTCTGTGGAATCTGAGCATTAATAGTCTAGATTCTGGAAGAATTATGGACATGCAGGTTTATGGTTATTTTGGAGTTACTGATGGGTCTAATCCAGGGGTCAGCAACCTTGGCTCCCTAATGTTTTGGGAACTACATTTCCCATGTGGCTCAGTCAGCCTAATGTGTGACTGAGCATCCTGGGAAATGTAGTTCCCAAAACATCAGGGAGCCAAGGTTGGTGACCCCTGGTCTAATCCATGGGCTCCTCTTCTCCCAGACCATTCACTTCTGCATTCTGAGGTCATTGGTGACCGACGGGTGGGATATTCAAGTCCTGCCTGCCTAGTGACACTTGTGTGGACTGAGAAGACTCTCCCACTTTGCACGACCATTTTGGTCAAATTGGGGCTGCAGGGATGGGGAGAAGGTGGGGAAGTCCACGCAACATTAATCTACACATAAAAAAACAACAAAGCTATCCAAAAACGACTGCAATAAGAGAAATTCTAAAAACAATAACTTTATTGAGCGGCGTTAAACAATCACATACATAAATACACAAGCAGGGAAAAGGTACAAAAAGTGCATGAATCCAGACCGAATGCATCCGTTAATCTGCCACAAAACCGCCGAATCTATCCGAAAAAAGACAGCAAGCCGCCAAACATACCGCTGACCAGCCACTGGAAAAAGCTGACCAGCCACCGAACGGGGTAAAAAAAAAACAAAAACGCAACTTTTAAAAGATGTTTGTAATAAAAATACAGCATGAAAGTGCCTGGAAATAATATATAAGATTCTACGAATAATAATAAAAAAGTCTGTTACAGGAAAAAAAAGGTAATAAAAAAATCTGAAAAAAAAATTGCAGAAAAATGACAAGAAAATCCTAAAAAATAAGTAAATAAAAGAGACTTTTTGCTGCAAATGAAAATAAATGGTTGAATAAATATTTAATAAAAACGGGGATATTTTTAACATTGAAACCTATGGGATTCGCCTGAATAAACCTGCCGAATGAAACCAAACAGCAGGGCATTTCACTGACAGTCTATCTTCACTATATTCTGTGTGTTATTTTGGAGGGGAGGACGACTTCACCAAAATCCTGACACGCCGGGGTGCATCATTAAAAACCAACCTGCAACAAAAGGACTATAGGTCTATTCAGAGAAAGGTGAAACTCAGGAGAATGACTGGAGAAGTGAAAATTCAAGGTCAAAATAGCCAAACCAGAAAAATTCTCCCATTTATCTCACTTTCCAAATCGGCTATTTGCTAGATTGTTCATTCTCCTGGCAATTCTTCTGGTTTTCACCTTTCTCTGAATAATCCTGCTAGTGAGACTCCTTACCAAACCACACTCTCTGCCAGCACAAAAGGAACTTTTTTGGGTTAACAACCCAACTGCTTAAAAGCAAAAGACTTTATAACTCTAATAACCACTAGGTGGCAGCAAAGTCTGAGAAATCCCCTATACACTGGACTTGATTTATGTACTGGTGCACTACACACTTTTGGCCACTAGAGGGCAAAAGAATTGCCAATAATTTACACAATTACTGCATTTACTCTGCACATTTATTACAAACTGCGTTTTTGTTTTATTCCTTATAAACGCTATTGTTGCCACGTGATAAGCACAGACTACAAGATTATCTTTTTGAAATTATTTTTATTGCGTTTTGATATTTTAACTTTCTTTTAAGTTTGTGTTGAATACACGGATATCCTGAAAAGCACAGAGCACCTTATGTCGCACGTATTGAAAGCTCGAATCATCTATACGGCTGTGCAAATATTTATACTTGAGCATCGCCACAATATATACACCATAATTAAGCGTGCAGCGCCAGACAGATATGTTTTAGATTGTAAGCTCTTATGGTCAGGGCCCTCTTCGCCTCATGTATCCATCCCATGTTTGTTTATTTGTGTCTTGTTCCCTTTGGTTACTGTAAAGATCTGCGGAAACTGTAGGCACCATATAAATGATGATAATGGTTCTGCCCAGGTTCCAACCATTCCCTGCGGTGACACCAAGCGCACATTGAAGTTTGCAGCTCTTATTTTACCTGAAATATACCCGACATAAGGCCTTATTCCCTAGTTTGCGCTAACATGGGGACATTAACAGGGAAAATCTGTGCCTGCAGGTTTCCCCGTAGCGTCCCCATTTTAGCGCGACATTCCAAGGCATGCGCCATTGGGATATCGGTTGGGATACTCGCCATAGCGCTTCTGCGTCACCACAAGTATCACCTCCAGGAGTCCATAGGACCGCAAGCCCTGCACGATATTGCTCTAGCGAGATTGAGCAGCGACGCAGTGTGATCGCAGAGGGAGAATGCGGACTATTTGTTGCCAGTCTCACTCTGCTCCCGGCGACAAGAAGCCGTGGATCAGGCCACTGTTCTCTCCGCGGGATGAGAGGGGAGTATGGGATTTATTGGGGGGTTTAGGGGGTGCTAAAGGATTTTGGAAAAGCGGAATCATTTAATACGAGCTTTTAAAAGGTGTTAAAATGTTGTAACTGGTTATTAGCGCCAATACCTTACTTATCCTGACGCTAATTACTGATTGCGCATCCTATACTTAACATGGGGAACGCAAAGTACAGTAAGCTCGCAAAATCACTGTTGCGCTACCTGATTTCTCACGGGTTTAGAGTCAGGAAGGTTATATGGGAGGCATGCGTTAAAGTCACTCATCCTGGCGCTAACGCTTGCTTATCGAGGCGCTACGTTAACATTCACTATGGAATAAAGCTCTAGAATTGTATCTATATAGACATCCCAGATACAATGTGACGGTGCGATGATCTCACAGAGGATTCTATGACAAGAATTTTGTCAGCGCTGAGCAAAGGATGACAGGAAGGATCAGAGAATAGCGCAGCGTGCCGCTTCCGCTGGTGCAAACGCTGTTGATGGCGATAGTTTGTCCATTGGAGCTTGAAGTCTTATATCCCAAATCACAGACAGTCTTGGAGGCGCAACCACGAATCGCCAAAACACTGGGAACACTTCCTGATGGGGAAAAAAAAAAAAGAGTTGTTGCAATTAAAAACTGTTAATTATAGAGATAAAATCGACGCCGGCTATTATCACGTGACCTACCATCATGAGAGGCGGAACGTGTGAGAGGGGGAGGGGAAGTGGGGGGTGTCTTGTCTATTGCCTTTTCCAAATTTTTACTTTTGAAAAAAAATAAAGTATCAGATGAGCTTTTTTTGGGCTTATTTCCAAGTGGCTGGATGCTGAGGGGGGGGGGGCATTACCGTTTCCCTTCAGGTCCTCCTTTTCTTATTGATGCAGACATTAAAGGAATACTCTTATAAGCCCCACCCCCTTCTTTTTTGCCTTTAAATTATTGGGTAGACGCTGCTGACTGTTTGTGCCCAATTATTTTTTTCTGTATTTTTGAGGTCGAGATAACTCAGGTCTTCAAAGTTACCATCAGGTGCCAGATATTGATTTTTCTCGATCTGCAGCTGAACATGACAAAAGCAAATGAAACTAATTTGTTGCAAAGGAGTTTCATTTGCTTTTGGGCTCCAGAAGGTGCCTCCCAAAGTTATAGCCCCATGCGTATAATGCCCTGGGTGCTAAACCTCATACAAATGTCGTGACATACTGGGCTTTTCTCAGCTGATGCACGGAGCCACCAGCTGCAGTTCTACCTGCAGTAACTCTGATTGGCCAGCAGATGGCAACATCCCCCTGCCAAACAGGTTATTACAGTAAGGAATACATATTTCTTTCTGTATGGTTAATTAAAATGATTTTTCCAAAAGCACTGGATCCTCACAGTGTTTTCATGGAAAACCACTTGGTAGTGAAGGGGTTAAAACGATAAGCTGAGCAGCCGGTTGAGCAATAAAGTATTAAGGGATTATTCAGAGAGCATTCAGAGGTGCCCTCTTGTTCCCTGTACTTTGGGGAATCAAAGTTCCCCACCCAGCGGTGAAATCAGAATTCACCACAGGGTTTCCAGAGTGCAGGGAAAACCCACCGCAAACCTGCCGCAATCCCACCATGCTGAACACACCGGCAAAACGCCGACGATCACAGCGTAGAGCAGTGATCAGAAAAAGCCGACAAGCTGACGAACGGGGTAAAAAAACCCAGAAAAACTCAGTACGCTTGAGGCTAGGGTCAGACAAACGCATTTTTCACGTTGCCCGTGAAAAAGTGCGTTCGAACGAACGTACGTATTCTTTCCCGGAATACGCGATAGCGGTCATACGATGCGCCTTTTCGTCCGTGATTTTGTACGGATCATCAATGAAACACTTTTTGTGTCTGGACGTTATGTTAGCCGGACGTGTGCAGCGTCTGACGTCTCCTAATCACACACACACACACCTCTAGCGTCAGTAGTAGCGGTTTGACATTCTCGAAAAAATGCGTTCGTTTGCCACTTGCGTTGCACGGACGAACTTTCGTGCGGCCGTTCGTCGTATGTTCCCCGGCATTGGACGTCATTTGCTGCTAGCACGGCCGTGATTTTGTGCGGCTAAACGCACGTGAAAAATGCGTTCGTCTGACCCTAGCCTGAAAGTGTCAGTATTGAAACGCTGTTTGCAAAAAAAAAATACTGAACGAAAATGCCTGGAATTTACATATAAGATCCTATGACTGATAATAAAATGGTCTTTTAAAGAAAAAATGAAAAAAACTATTTTTGCCGAAAAACCTGAAAAATTCCTAAAAGATCCTAAGAAATCAATAAATAAAGAGACTTTTTGCTGCAGAATAAAATAAACGGTTTATAAGAAATTGGATTAAAACGGGAATATTTTTAACATTGAAGCCGATGAGATTCGCCTGATTAAACCTGCCGAATGAAACCACCGAACAGCATGGCATTTTGGCAACTTTTCTCTGCTGTTCAGTGTCTGTGAATAGAGTAACCATTGATTCTCTATGGGGATTTCACTGCCGCCGAACAGGCACTGTACTTGCTGGCAATTCGCCAAAATTTGGCGAGCTGCCTGCTCTCTGAATAGCCGAATGGCCCCGATATGTCGCCGTATGGGAAAATTCCCTGTTCGGTGACATTTCGGGGCCAGATCGTCTCTCTCTGAATAACCCGTTTAGTTGTTACAATATCATAAAACAAACACGGTTGACACTTTACGTAACGTACCTACCACCTCTACACTTTGCCGGAGGCACTTGGTCTCTAACCCGGTGCAATGCATTATGTCTGATGTATAACACCAAGTCGAGGCTAAAGTCGCGCATGTTCGGCATATCACCCCATTTGCTTCAGTGCTGTCCTCTGGAACTTTAGTAAAAAAAACAAAAAACAAACGTATTAAATAAAATAATTCAAAGAAACGCTATAAATATCATACAGTATGTATTTATTTATTTATAAAGTATTTTACCCAGAGGGATACATTGAGATTTCTCTTGTTTTCAAGTATGTATATTGTCAATGAAACCACATGAAAATCTGAATTTCGCAATCCAGTGAAGTCTGCGCCCCTATTTGCGTCTACAGACTGGAAAATCGATAACAATGGAAGAGAAAATAAAATGAAACGCTTTGGTAATGTTCCCGACATACATAGTGAAGGATCATGCAAGAAAATCATTATAAGGGTTGAGAGAGTTCATGATGTTTAGTTCCAAAAAAGGGATTGGACAAAATACACAGCAGCTTTATATAACAGTCACACAAAGAAAAAACATTAATACTAAATTCGAGTTTACGTGATGTTGCATTGTAAAAGCACTCAGCATATTGAAACTCCATTTGCATATCTTTTAAAGGCAGGATTAATGCGCCGCCTGTGGAGAAACTAAATCCACTGTGAAAATGGACTCCTGTCTCTAATGTAAACAAAGCTGCAAATATTAGCCCCAAACCTCACTGTAACAAAATGTTCAAAACATTTACTGCTCCCTTAAGGAAATGTACGGATATGAGACTCAAATAGACCCAAGACTAAAGCAATTAAATAAATTAATTAATACTGTATATATATATATTATTTAGTTGCTTTAGTGCAATGCCTTTACCCAATATCTTGCTTGGCATTTCCTAAAAAATTGGATTATGTGGACTGAGTCTCTATACAAACTGATAGGAATTTGTCAGTGTGGAACTGGGCTACCCTTGGGTCTATTTGAGTCTCATATCGGTGCATTTCCTTAAGGGAACTACACCATCGATACTGGTTTGCATTATTAAAGGATTTATCCCATTTAATTTGATAAAATATCAACCATTTTTTGAGCTATTTTACTCCTCCTAAGACCCCTTGATGATACGCCAGAGTGCGGCACCATTGTGTACACCGTGTTTCTTTTTAAATGTTATCATTTGTGATCTAATGTATTGTATTATCTCAATAAAAATCGATTTAATCGTGTAAATCGTCGCATGTATTTATTTCTAGTCGTCCTAGATACCAAACGAAATAACGAAAATAATCAAAATATAACGAAGTTCCAAAACGAAATTTCGACACAAAACGAAACGTATTTTACAGCCGTGCACACCTCGAATATTAATTGAATTACAATGCAAAATCAAGTGCACACGTTTTTGGTAGGGAAAGGGTTAAGAATTCCACATTATTAGGATCGAAACACATTCCTTTTTACTCACAATCGGGTAAAGTTGCAAAACAGTTGTTGGTGTTGCAACACGATGTGCACATCTTCATGCTTCCTTTATTAAAGGTAACGCTCCCTTTCAAGAAGCACTCAGCCGGCTGAACGCATGACCTAACAAACGTTGTGTGGGTCTCCTCACCTGTTCAATATATCAGGGAAAACGTGCATTAAACATAATAGCATAATCTATCATTTTGAAAGGATGCATTAATCGATACATTTTATATGTGGGGTGACTGAATTTACTGTATAAACAATAAAACATTATATATATATATATATATATATATCAGTATATTTCATCATCCTCAGCCATGCCTCCAGTTGGCAGTAGCTTCTGTGTTGGACTTATTTTTTCTTGTTGTTCTTAAGCCTGGGACTTTAAGCCTGGGACTTTAAGCCTGGGACTTTAAGCCTGGGACTTTAAGCCTGGGACTTTAAGCCTGGGACTTTAAGCCTGGGACTTTAAGCCTGGGACTTCATTTGCCCCTTCGCAGTATTTATTTATTTACATTTTTGTCACACTTTTGGAAGGTGACTGAAAAAAAATATAAATAGAATTTTGCAGAATAGGGCATGCAAAATTTAGTGCTTAGCTCGGGACTTCAAAGGCACCATCAGGTCCCGATTTCGAGTTATCTCGATCAACAGGTCTGAAGGACAAAAGCCAATGTAAGTAGTTCCGTTTTGGGATGCAGCAGGTTCCCCCCAAAGTTATAGCCCTGTGTGCATGAAGCCCGAGGTGCTAAAAACTGTTTAAAATTGGCTGAAGAATGCCCTGACATATTAGGCTTTCAGCAGCCGATGCAAGGATCCATGAGCTGCAGCTCAAACTGCTGTAACTACATTCGGCCAGTAGATGGTGCCATCTTCCTGCCAAATAGCTTATTTCAGTAAGTAATACACTGGGAATATTCCCAAATATTTCTTACTGTGTCATTAATTTAAAAATAATAGCACTGGCTTCTGGCAATGGTTTTACGGAAAATCAATTGGTAGTGAAGGGGTTAAACACCTACAAGAAAGAGTCGCTCGTGTTCTATTTCTAACCCATTCACTACCAAGTTATTTTCTGTAAAACCACTTCCAGGACACAGGGGATTAATAGAAAACAGGTTTGCCTTATACATTTATTGAGATTGTGCCCGAAAATCTCAAAAGGCGCGTTTTAAAAATGTATGCATTATATGACAGGCAGATGGTACCACCTGCTGGCCAAACGTCAGTATTGCATCTTTATGCCACTACCTGGGCACTGTTTTTATTTTGTTTTTTTGAAGAGGTACCAAAACTTTTGGGGAAAATTCTGAAGCCAATTTGCAAACAGCTTTAATTTGCAGAAACAAAATACTTTTTGAATTGCTCAATGATTACACCACAATGACTGTACTCAAGGGGGGGGGGCTTGCAGCTTGAGTACCATTTAGCTTGGTAGTGAAGGAGTTAAGCACCAAATGACGCCTTATTAAAGGTGCTATTATATTTACAGGGTTATGTGGTTATTATTATAATTCATGCATGCTTGTCTTTATATCAAAAAAACAACGACGAGCACAACGTACCTATGGTAGTCGTGGAGAACTGAGATCCGCAAACCTGTCCGGATGGGCAGATCACGCTGCTGCCGGTGCACCACGTCACATCAGTAGAATGGCAAATCTCACAAACCAGAGAATGAACTGAAAGTATAAACAGTGTGAATAGATAGAGACAAGTTTTGTTGAGTAATAATCAGTACACAATGCAGATTTTCGGTAATAATCGAATGTCAGGTCCTAGCGGCCCTGACCCCCTGGCGCCCCCTTTCTATGCCACATCCTGCATGCCCTATGCAGGTTCCAGGACTTTATATCAGACTTTACACATTCCTGGACTCTGACATTCTAACCCTGGAACCTCACCTGCCCTTCATCCTCCCTAATCAATCCTGCAGTTAAGGAAGTCACCCCCCTCTACCCTGGACTTCCTCATTGAAGTCCCAGACTGTGTAGAGCTATTCCTGAACCCTCCTTTGTGGTATCACCAAAGACTACCTAAGAACCTCTGTCTATTTCCTGGACATTCACTCTTCAAGCTGGTAACCCCCTCCCCCCGTGCTTCCTGACTCCCCCAATCTTGAACCTCTGGCTACCAGACCCCTTTGATTTTGGACTTTGACCACCCTGATTGCCACCTTGCTTAGACCCCCTGCTTTGCCCACGACCATTCTATTGCCTGCCCCCTGCCTGAGACCGTTGCTTATGTCATCTGTGTTTGTGTATACTGTATCTGTTTAGTGTATTGTTTATTCATTGCTTGACCCATGTGCTGTTCAGTTCCCTTTGTGTCTCTTTCTCCTCACTTCTCCAGTATCTTTTAGTCTCCTCTTGCTATCATTTCTCCTGCTTTCTAACTGCTCTCATATTCAGTTCTCCCTAACCTCCTTCCCACTACTCTCAGCCATCCCTTTTGGCCTCCATCTCCTTTTCCTGCACCTCCTCTAGCTATTCCCCCATTGTGCCCAGTCTCCTCTATTGTCCTGTTCAGATCTCCTTGTATCTTTTATGTTCTGGTGTTTTTTTATTTAATAAACTCTGTTTGTTCTGCAAACCTGCCTCACTGCATCTTGGTCACTACCGCACCTGCTGCATCAATCAGTCTGAACCCTGACATCGAGTTGCTACACAATGCAAGGTTTTCAGTAATAATCGGGTCAGTACACAATGCAGGATTCTCAGTAGGGATGAGCAGAATACTCTCCGAGTTCGGTTCGGAGCTGAACCCGAACTTTCCAAAAGTTCGTACTCGAACTCAATACAAGTCAATGGGGTTCGGTTTTTGCCAAGAGGGCATATATGCTAGATATTTGCCATAAAAGGTGTATGGGGGTCCGGGTAATGCCCTGGGGGACAGGAAACAAGGACAAAAGTTAAAAAAAAAAACCTTTTTAAAGGGACAGTGAGTTTTCCATGAAATAAGTGTTAAAAACGAAAAATTCCTTCAAATATCGTGCCTAGGAGGTCCCCATAACCTGCCCGGGAAGTGGTGGATTTCTAGGATGTATAGAAACATTTAAAAACAAAAAAAATACATTTTAAATGGTTTTCCTTTACTGTCATTTGATCTATTCATAAACTGCTTGGGGCGGCAGTCTGTATGAAAAGAGGAGACCTTTTCGGACAAGCAGAAAAAGTTTACTGATTTTTTTTTTTTTTTTTTTTTTTTTTTTTTTTTGCGGTGAAAAAGGAGAATGGAAAATTCTAGACCAAATAGCCAATTTGGAAAGTGAGATAAATGGGAGAATTTTTCTGGTTTGGCTATTTTGACCTAGAATATTCTCTTCAGTCATTCTCCTGAGTTTCACCTGTCTCTGAATAACCCTGTCAGGGTTATTCAGAGAGCGGTGAAGAGCAGGAGAATGACTGGAGAATGGAAAATTCTCCCATTTAGGCTAGGGTCAGACTAGCGAATTTTTAACATGCGTTTTAGGCGCACTTAATCACAGCCGCACTAGCAACAAATGACGGCCAATATACGAAGTACGGTCGCACGAAAGTCCGGCTGCGCAACGCAAGTGGAAAATGAACGCATTTTTTTTCGAGAACGCAGAACCGCTAGTACGGACGTACAGAGTGCGCTGCGTCCACTAGCGCCGTGTGTGTGCGTGATTTGGAGACGTCAGACCCTGCTCATGTCCGGCCAACATAACGTCCAGACACCCAAAGTTTCCTGGTTTGGATCTGTAAAAAATCACGCACAAAAATGCGCATCGTATGACCGTTTTCGCGCATTCCGTGAAAAAATACGGCAATGCGTTCGGACGCACTTTTTGATGGTCGCTGCGAAAAATGCGTTAGTCTGACCCTAGCCTTATCTAACTTTCCAATCGGCTATTTGGTCCAGATTGTTCTCTTTTCCTGGTTTTCACCTTTCTCTGAACAACCCTGAGAGAGAGGTGAAAGCCAGGAGAACTGGCAGGAGAAGAGAACAATCTAGACCAAATAGCCAATTTGGAAAGTGAGTTAAATGGGAGAATTTTTCTGGTTTGGCTATTTTGACCTAGAATTTTCACTTCTCCAGTTATTCTCCTGCTTTTCACTGCTCTCTGAATAACCCTGTGAATGTTTAATCCCGAGGTGAAAAATAACATTGCTTATATGTTATTTTGAATTTTTTTCAAACCTCAGTTAAATGCAGCATATTAGGAAGTTTTAGGAGGGAAATTAATTCTCAAATTTCAATCAAAAGCAGACACCACCCCATCCCCTCAGTACCTCCAGTATAGTGTGCAATGTATCAAATTGATTACCAGACTAAAAACACCTGGTGTTATGCCCGTTTTGTGAACAGAGGTCATTTAGAGTTGAGAATCTTTCCACGTACACATTAGTTTTTAATTCAATATTTAATAAACCATTGCTTATAATATTCTGCAGTAAAGAGTCTCTTTATTTCTAGATTATTATTTTTTTAAGCATTTTCTATACTTTTTTTCAAACTCGAACCGAACACACCCAAAAAGTTCGACTTTTGAACTGCCAAAGTTCGGGCCGAACTCCGTATCGTCCAAATCCGAACAGCTCATCCCTAATAGAATCAATAACCTGGATCGGCGCAAGTACTGCTCTCTGGGGTCCCGGAATCTCGTATATGTATATATATAATATAAAAGAGACAATAGTGCAACACTGATATATACAATGTACTATAAATGTATGTGGCTCATCCCTAATCCCTATCGAAACCATCCTAAATCCCACTCAACCCATCCTAACCCACTTCCCAACCCATCCTAACCCCCAACCATTTTGATCTGCTGTTTATTGTTCAATTCTATGATTTTGTTCAGTTCAGCTTCCAATTCTGAAGAAGAGAGTTATACTCTGCAAAGCTTGCCTTTTAAATGTAAAGTTAGACCAATAAAATGGCATCACTACATACTGCTATACCGTGGTGATTTTGGCATAAGTATTCCAGGAGACCAGCAACCAGGGCCGATCTATAACATTCTCAGTGCTCCTGTGCAAACAGCTGCCGAAAAACAAAGTTACCTAAGATGGACCTTGAGAAGAGTCCAGAGGATTGAAGCGTTGTTCCATTTGTCGACACAATAAAAAAAGATTAATTCTCAATACTGTGCACCTTCTTGATCAACTATGTATATATATATATATATATATATTACCCAAAATATATTTTTACCTGTTGTCAGCATGGCTAAAAGCACGTAAAGAAATCCCAGAAGAGAAGACTTCATGGTAACGGGTCACCTCTTTCCGTGTGTGCAGAAAATGCAGGTACTATGTGAAAAGGTGACGGGAATTAAAAGAAATAATGTACTTTACACCAAAGTCCTTTTATAAACAGGAAGAAGTCAGTTTTTTAAGGAGGAAACAAACAACAGCAAAAATAAGAAAGATCTTGTGATACCAGGTTGAAAAGCCACCTTCATCACCTAAGAATGTGTGTCTTGGCCAAACCAGTTTAGGTTTCCAGAAGCAAAATAGCACTTACTGGAAATGAGGAGTCTGGGAAATATTTATACAAGTTAACACTATCATAACCAAGAATGAGAACAGACGGGTGTGGGAGAGGATGTGTAATGTCATCAGTTTCATTTAATAACTTTGAAACAAATCGTATCTTCTGAAGAGCACCTGCCTTACTATTATTATTATTATTATACTTTATTTATACGGCGCCACATATTCCGCAGCACTTTATAAGATCAGTGTACAAGGGATTGATACATTGGCATACCACACATGATGACCTGATTCAGGGGGACCCTGTTCCCAAGGGAACTTACAATCTATGAGATGTACAAGTATTTTGTGATAGGCGCATCCATATTGTTGGGTGTCTTGCCCAAGGTCACTCGCTGGTGGCGTCTATTGAGTGGGATCGAGGTGTTGTTCCATGATTGTAGAGCAGTGACCTGGTGGTTAGGCTGAACCAACTTCTCGTAAAGTCGAGATGTCTCAAGAGTTGTATTGGAGGGATGTGCTGAATGGTATTTTTGACTTGCTTCTCTGCGGTCGAAGGGTAGAGACGTTACTACTGGACTCCACATCTGATGTTGTGTAGTAGCAAGTATGTAACGTTAGGTGTCTTTCCCAAGGACACTTGCTGGTGGAGAGGTGCTCTGGCTGGGAATCGAACCTAGGTCTCCACGGTTGTACAGCAGTGATGGTACCTCTACTCCATCCAGCTGGCTTCTTTATGATAGACTTAAAGGGCTATTCAATAATCACCAAACTTACCACTGAATGGTGAATTTCACCGAACGTGCCAATTTCGTGCAAGTCCGGTTATTCAGACAGCTGTCAATTCACCAAATACTTGGCGAATTGGAAGCGAAATATGGTGCAGTTTGCTGGAAATCTGCGCCCTTGGGCAGCAGTGAAACTGTCCCATACAGAAGTAATGGTTAATCTATTCAGAGAACGCCGAACAGCACCAACATGTTGGCAAAATGCTCAGATTTTTGGTGGTTCAGAGCGACAGCTTTAAACAGGAGAATCTCATAGAATTCAAAGTAAAAAAAAAGGGTTGTTCAGAGAAAGGTGAAAACCAGGAGAATGGCAGGAAAAGAGAACAATCTGAACCAAATAGCTGAACGCATTTTTCACAGCGACCGAAAGTGCGTCCGAACGCATTGCCGTATTTTTTCACGGAATGCGCGAAACCGGTCATACGATGCGCATTTTTGTGCGTGATTTTTTACAGATCCAAACCAGTAAACTTTGGGTGTCTGGACGTTATGTTGGCCGGACATGAGCAGGGTCTGACGTCTCCAAATCACGCACACACGCCGCTAGTGGACGCAGCGCACTCTGTACATCCGTACTAGCGGTTCTGCGTTCTCGAAAAAATGCGTTCATTTTCCACTTGCGTTGCGCAGCCGGACTTTCGTGCGACCGTACTTCGTATATTGCCCGTCATTTGCTGCTAGTGCGGCCGTGATTAAGTGCGCCTAAACGCACGTTAAAAATTCGCTAGTCTGACCCCAGCCTAAATGGGAGAATTTTTCATTCTCCAGTCATTCTCCTGCTCTTCACCGCTCTCTGAATAACCCTGACAGGGTTATTCAGAGAAAGGTGAAACTCAGGAGAATGACTGAAGAGAAAATTCTAGGTCAAAATAGCCAAACCAGAAAAATTCTCCCATTTATCTCACTTTCCAAATCGGCTATTTGGTCTAGACTTTTCCATTCTCCAGTCATTCTCCTGCTTTTCACCACCAAAAAATCAGTAAACTTTTTCTGCTTGTCCGAAAATGTCTCCTCTTTTCATACAGACTGCCGCCCCAAGCAGTTGTTTATGGATAGATTAAAGGAACAGCATTTACCGTCATTTGAAACGTCATTTTTTGATTTTAAGTGTTTCTATACATCCTAGAAATCCGCCACTTCACGGGCAGGTTATGGGGACCTCCTAGGCACGATATTTGAAGGAATTTTTTGTTTTTATTTTTTGGAAAATTCACTGTTCCTTTAAAAGCGTCTTTTTTAAAACTTCTTGTCCTCTGTCCCCCAGGGCACTACCCGGACCCCCATACACCTTTTATGGCAAATATCTTGCGAGATATTATCTCTTGGAGGGCACTCTAAAAATCGAACGTTTGAGTCCCATTGACTTGCATTGAGTTCGGTTCGTGTTTTCACTCGAACTTTTGAAATTGTTCGAGTTCGAATGCGAACCGAACACGGGGGTGTTCGGCTCATCCCTAATATCCATAAGAGCTGCTGGGGCAATATCCATGAGAGCTGCTGGGGCAATATCCATGAGAGCTGCTGGGGCAATATCCATGAGAGCTGCTGGGGCAATATCCATGAGAGCTGCTGGGACAATATCCATGAGAGCTGCTGGGGCATATCTATGAGAGTGTCAGGGTGGCACCAGGCGTGAGCCGAGGTGGGACCCAAAGTTCAGTATATATCCCAGGCGCTGGGGTTGAACAGGTTAATAAAGGCACTGGATACAATGAAGCAGGTAAATAAGGATATATTGAAACTGTGGCAGATGAAGAACACACAGAGCTTGATAACAGCAGGTAGGAAACCAATAAGCACAACGGTGATCTGCGGCAATATGAAAATCCGGATACTGTAATATGCAGTACACAGCGATGAATAGGTGCAGCGGAATAATACATACAGGGTTATCCAAAGAGATTCGAAAAGTCACCGCACGTTCGGTGACTTTTCGTTCTCTTCAATTCGGTTCCTTTTGCCGATTGCATTTCGGTGACCTTGCGGTGTATTCAGCAAGCACCACAGGGTCCCTGAATTGCAGGGAAAAGCTGCCGTAAACTCACCGAAAACTAACCGAATGCACGCTGAAAACAAGCAAAAACATCTGGATTAACCTTCGAAGAAGCCGAACAGGAGCCGAACAGGAGCCGAACAGGAGCCGAATCACACAGAGCCAAAGCAGCTGTGACGTAGAGGAGGCAGTGAATAAATTAGCAAAACCATTTGTATGAATCTGGGAAAATGAAACGCTGTTTGCAAAGAAACTACTGAGCGAAAATGTCTGAAATTTTCACAGGAGGTCCAGGGAATGATAATAAAGAGGGCTGTTACAAAAAAAATAAGCAAACTGAAAAAAAAAATCAAAAAAAATCGGACTTTTAATTTTTTTTAAAAAATTCTGAAAAATGCTTAAAGTATTCTAAAAAATCTATAAATAAAGAGACTTTTTGCTGCAGAATTTTATAATGAACGGTTTATTAGATATTGAATTAAAACAGGAATATTTTTAACATTGAAGTCTATGGGATTCTCGTGAATAAATTTGCCGAATTAAACCACCGAATGGCAGAGCATTAGGGGAACCTTTCACTGCTGGTTTGTGTTCTCTGAATAGCCGAAGCAGTGCTTTTTCATGGGGATTTCACTGACCTCGAACAGGGACCAACAGTCACCGTATGTGCAGGCAATTCGCCAGGATTTGGCGAATTGCCTGCTCTCTGGATAGCCGAATGGCCAGGAAAGGTAACCGAACGCTGATTTTCAGCTTTCGGTTACCTTTCTCAAGCAATTCGAATCTCTTTGGATAACCCTGATAGTCTCTGGTACAGCAGATATGGTGATAGTAGTAGCACAATAATCCAGTGGTCTCTCCAGGTACTGCAGATTGGAGTGCACAGTAATAGAGGAAAAAGCACAGTCTCTGGTAGCAGAATGGTACCTGGAACCAGCACAATGGTTACATCAGAAACTGGATACTAGAAGGAACAGTCCAGGAAATAAACAGCAGCAATAACAGGATCAGGATTGCAGTGATGTGCAGGAGCTCAAGAGGGGGATAATCTCAGTAGCAAAGCAAGTTGAACAATGCCAGATCGTAGAGGAAATGGTGTGACCAGGTTTTAAACAATCACACAGGTATCCAGAACAAAAGTTAACCCTTGAGTAGATGCAGACAGTCTCCCAGACTAGTCCCAGCAGGCTCCAAGGGTTGGGGCATGACAGAGAGCAGCTGGGGCATATCCATGAGAGCTGCTGGGGCAATATCCGTATGAGCTGAGGCAATATCCATGGGGGCAGGATCCATGTGTGCTGGGGGCATATCCATGAGAGCTGGGGCAAAATCCATGAGAGCTGGGGCAATATCAATGAGAGCTGGGGCAATATCCATTTGTGAGCTGGGGCAATATCCATGTGTGAGCTGGTCTGGGGCAATATATCCATGTGTGAGCTGGTCTGGGGCAATATATCCATGTGTGAGCTGGTCTGGGGCAATATATCCATATGTGAGCTGGTCTGGGGCAATATATCCATGTGTGAGCTGGTCTGGGGCAATATATCCATATGTGAGCTGGTCTGGGGCATTAAATAAGTTATTGTATGTTTGTATGCTCCAGGGGCTGGAGTCCATTCCAGGAGACTATGAAAAAAGGGAGTAAGTGAACTTCAAGAGCCATTAAAGTGTATGGAGTTGGGGCGTAGCCGGACGTTGCAGCGCGCGGTCACATGTAAGGAGAGCTCCTGAGACTGGCGCTGAACTTTCATTACTTGCTGCTAAACAATAGCAACCCCGGGGCTGAAACTTCACCCACAGCTGGGTGACACTTCCTGACTCCCAGATGGTGCCCCCTAAAGCGCAACGAGCGTTGGAACCGGCAAAATCGGCGAAAAAAGACCGGGTTCGGGAGGCCCAAAATGGCGGATCTCCCTCCTCTGTTTCCTCTTTCACAACGGAAGCGGCTGTCGCAGGCCCACCCTGCATGTCTGACACCTTACCACCTTCAGAAAGCAGACTACATGCCATGCTGCAAGAACTTCGATCTACTATACAAACGGATCTTAAAGAGGCGCTGCAGGAGTTGAGGCGCGATGGACAAGACCTGGGTGAGAGGACAGACTCTTTGGAGTCTAAGACAGACGACTTATGTTTGGCCCATAACGACTTAGTGGATCGCCATATAGCTTTGCAGACAGCACATGATACCATGGCAATGAAATTGGCCGATTTGGAAGACCGTTCACGGCGTAACAATGTACGGATCCGGGGCATTCCGGAGGCAGTAACCCCTGCTGATCTTCAGCCTTATATATTATGGAACTTTTCCAGATCCTGGTACCAACGTACTCGTCACAGGATTTCCTGATGGATCGGGCACATAGACTACCACGCGCCAAGAACCTGCCGCCCTCAGCTTCTAGAGATGTTCTAGTCCGGGTGCACTTTTTCCACATTAAAGAAGCGTTAATGAGAGCGTCACGGAAAGCTATGACTTTGCCTTCTCAGTATGCCGAAGTTTCTTTCTACGCAGACCTGTCAACAGCTACCATGTCTAAATGGAGGGAATTTTCGGCCTTCACGAAAATTTTACGTGAGCATAACATGGCGTATCGATGGGGATTTCCCACAAAGATCTTGTTATGGAGGGAGGGAGTCTTGCACGTTATCCCTGATCCTCTCACTGGCATGCGCTTGCTGACGGAATGGAAAGTCGTGTCTGAGTTTACTCCTCCCCGGGAAGAATCATCTTCGCCGCTGAAAGTTTCTCCGGAGTGGCACCGGGTCCGGCCAAAATGAGGTGCTCTGGCCCTGCGATATCCAGCTTCTGGGCGTGCTTCTATTATTTCGCCATGTTGTTTTCCGTCTCCTTGGGCGTCAGAACTCCTTCACGGATGCCGGACTGACCCCTTTTGATTCACCTCAGATGGGCGCTCCTGGGGGCCTGTTCTGTTCTTTTCTTTGGCAAGCCCCGAGGCCTTCCAATGGCCTGTTAATTGGCGTGGTCACCTTCTCAGGAGAGTTGGGACTGTGTTTCCCCACTGGAGTTTTTTCTTGACCTGTTTTTTTTTCCCTACTTATACCAATCTGCTGTGTTGATTGACTCCACTCAGCTGCGTTCATGGAGTGCAGTTTTTTTTTTTCCTCTGATGTTGGTCGGGTCTTTTTCTTTTCTTTTTTCTTTTCTTTTCTTTTTTCTTTTTCTTTTTGTTTTTTTCTGGTTCGACCTATGTATGTATTGTTTGTTTGTTTGGCAAGCACTATGGTATACGGTTCTGGGCGTTATTGTGGGCAGGAGAGTCCCTCCATTCTCTCGAGGAGATTGTCTGTCCTGACCGTGGTGAGATCTAGAGGGCTGGGCGTAACCAAAAATGAGTAAACCTCACTTCCAGATTTATTCCTTAAATGTTCGGGGCTTGGACACTCCGTACAAACGCCATGCTTTATTTCGCGACCTGCATAAGTCTCAACTGGCTATTGCATGTTTGCAAGAGACTAATTTTTGTAAGAGGCGTCCACCGTTTTTGAAATCACGCATGTACACTGAGGCTTACCATTCCACCGCTCTGACGAAGTCCAAAGGTGTCTCGATTCTGTTCCATAGAGACTGGACCTTTGTGTGTTCGGCTCAGTATGTTGATCCGTTGGGCCGCCTTGTGATTCTTGTGGGTACGCTGAACGAATTACCAATCACTATTGCTAACCTATATCTCCCTAATGATAATCCGGTTTCTTATCTGCGGAAAGCTTTTGGTAGAGTGAAAAAAATGTCTAGTGGTACGATGTTCTTATGTGGGGACTTTAATTGCACTCCTGACCCCGAAGTTGACACTCAGACGAGTCAATCCCACCCCCATTCCCGCTCCCCCCCCCCGTCCTCTAGTAAACAACTACGAGAATTTATGCATTCGTTTGACCTATATGATACTTGGAGGATATGTCACCCCAATACACGTGATTACACATATTTTTCTCATGTCCATTCCTCATATAGTAGAATTGACTTGTGTTTGATACATAGCTCAGCTTTGTCTCGTCTCTTGGAGGCGACCATTGGCATCATTACGTGGTCTGATCATGCTCCGCTTACGCTTACTTTTGAGGCTGCTTTTCCACTGAGGGGTATGGGGAATTGGAGACTCAATGACTCACTCATTGTAGATAAGGATGACGTGATAACAACGCTACAA
Organism: Leptobrachium leishanense; assembly: GCA_009667805.1. NCBI lineage: Eukaryota > Metazoa > Chordata > Amphibia > Anura > Megophryidae > Leptobrachium > Leptobrachium leishanense. Next base: position 98,482,315 of record CM019073.1, read on the forward strand.
CTCCTTCAGGAGTACTTCACGACGAACGTGTCTGGGGACGTTGCAACAGCGTCGGTTTGGTTGGCCCACAAAGCTGTTGTGCAAGGACATTTTATACAGAGAGGAGCACAACGTAAACGACGTTTTAATGCTCAGATGACTGCCCTTACACGACGAATCACGGTTTTAGAAACCCAGAATAAATCCTCGCCTACCCCTAATATTACCGCTCAGTTGATTTCGCAGCATCGCGAGTTGGAACACCTTATGCTCCAAATCACTGCGCGCTCAATTAGACGGCTTAACTATGCTCATTATACCCAAGGGAATAAACCGGGGAAATTGCTGGCGTCTAAATTGAAAGGGAAAAGAATGCAAACCAACATGCCGTACCTACTGGATGCTAATAACGTAAAAATGTATAACCCAGCCCTTATTACTGATGAATTTGCACGTTATTATGCCTCCCTGTACAACCTAGGATTAGACCACACCGTGCCGTCCCCTACCCAGGACGACATAGATCTCTTTCTTCGGGCGGCGAGCCTCCCCTCCCTCTCTCCCTCTCAGGCCACAGGTCTGCTTGCTGCGTTTACAGAGGAGGAGGTACTTAAGGCTATTAATGCACTTCCAAAAAATAAAGCCCCAGGCCCTGACGGTTTTACGAATCTGTATTATCAGGTATTTGCTTCTTCATTAGTCCCGACTCTTACCCTGTTTTTTAATGACATTAAGAACACTGGCATCATTCCTCTGGAGATGTTGCAGGCAACAGGAGTGACCCTGCCTAAACCTGGTAAACCCCTGACACACTGTGCCAACTTCCACCCTATTTCCCTGTTGAACGTAGACGCCAAACTGTATGCTAAATTATTAGCTACTAGGTTGGCCCCCCTACTCCCGTCCTTGATAGCGACTGAACAAACCGGCTTTGTCCCGGGCCGTCAAACATGTGACAACACCCGACGTTTTTATTATATAATCGACTTGGCCCATAGGACTAATGCCTCCGGACTCCTGCTGGCATTGGACACCGAAAAGGCGTTCGATCGCCTGCACTGGGGGTATATGCGGATGGTGTTACTAAAGTTTGGTCTCCCAGCACAATTTGTACACAGTATTATGGCCCTTTACTCTGCACCATCGGCAAAAGTTTTGGCATCGGGGTTTCTATCCTCCTCTTTCCACATAACCAATGGCACCCGACAGGGTTGTCCATTATCCCCGTTAATATTTATTCTGGCCCTATAACCCTTAGCGCTGCAGATTAAGATTTCCCCGGCAATCAAAGGTATACCGACCCCGAATGGGGAGCACAAGCTGGCACTTTTCGCGGACGACATACTGTTTTTTTTTTTACCACACCGGAGATTTCGCTTCCTTCCCTGTTTCACCTCCTTGATAGCTTTGGCGAGTTATCTTACTATAAAAATAATGTGAGTAAAACACAAGCTCTCCCTATAAATATTGCTGCTTCATCCCTCAGCTCTCTGCGTAGTAAGTACCCTTTTGATTGGCGCTCTACCTCTTTAAAATACTTAGGAATCTCCCTTTCTAAATCGCGAGGCACCATCCTTAAGGAAAACTTCACGCCACTATTGAACTCCATCGAGAAGCAGCTCTCCACATGGAGCACAAATGAATCCTCCTGGCTGGGTCGTATGGCGGCCATAAAGATGTGTATTCTACCCCAAATTTTATACTATTTCAGAAATATCCCTGTTTTTATACCGGCGCATTTATTGCTCCGGCTGCAAAAACTGCTCCATGCGCATATTTGGAAAGGGAAGCCTCCTCGAGTATCGGCCTCTACAGTCCATGCGCCGCAACGTAATGGAGGGTTGGGTTTTTTGGATCTACAAGCGTACTACAAAGCAGCCTTACTAGCCCAACTGTTGTCGTCAATTCATCTAAAAGAAACACCTCTATGGTTACAATTGGAGAATGCCATGATTTTTCCATATAGACTTCATGACCTGATGTGGCTTCCATTCCTTCCTAGGAATAGCACCATGGGTCTGCTACCCGCCTCAATGCTCTCCCTCATGTCCTGGCGCCAGTGGGGTTGTCCGTTGATACGGCCTTATGACTTACTATGTCTCGCCCCGCTCAGAGTTCTGTGTCGCTATATCCCAGACTTAAATTTAGACTCTTGGTTCTTGCGCGGCTTGACGCATGTGTGGCAGCTCTTTACACCCCACTCCCTGAAACCCTTCCCCGACTTGGTACAGGAGTTTGCTATCCCATTGAGTGACTGTTTCACTTACCTATGTGTGAAGCACGCTTTACACCAGAAGGGCCTGACCTCTTTCACAACTACGAACCTTTCAGCTTTTCACAAATTGTGTATGGGGAAGAAATGTCAAATGAAACCATTATCTCTCTGTTACAACAGTCTCCTAACCCCGACCCCACCCAAAAAATTACCCTATATGGTTAAATGGGAAAAGGACTTAGCTTTCACGCTCTCCGTAGATGACTGGTCATACGCCATGGACACAATATACAAATATTCTAGAAGCACCAATCTCCGTGAGGCCCATATTAAATTACTGTGCAGATGGTACTTAACACCAACCCGATTGGCCCATATTTCGGGGAATACCGTCTTCTGCTGGAGATGCCTTACCGGCCTCAGTTCTCTAATGCATATATTTTGGTTATGTCCCGCACTAGGGGGTTATTGGGAAAAAATAAGCAGACTGATATCCCACTGTACTTCACTCATAATCCCACTATGCCCGAAAGTGTACCTCCTACATATTATACCTATTACTATTCAGATCCGTCACAGGAGGTTTATCTCTATGGTACTGGGGACAGCAAAAACAGTTCTAGCGAGACATTGGCATTCCTCATTAGGTCCCTCTATGAAAGAGGTTATGATTGCCCTCGAAAGTGTTTTGCAATATGAAGAAATGTTCCACACCGCGAATAATTCAATGTGCCAGTTTTATGATACATGGGAGGGATGGAGGGTGTTTGTCGAGTCTGGAACCTTGATATAAGAATACTTTACCATGTATGACTGTAGTGCTGCCATGTTTTGTGTTTTATGTTAGTGTAGGATTTTATCTGTTATTGGAAAATGGAGTCCGCACAAATGATCCCTTATCGAATAACATTGATACTTCATTTGACTTGTCTATTGTCAAAGCTGCGAATTTATGTCCTTTATCTTTGAAGTACCTTCTTTTTGCAATGTTGTACCATTCTATGTGTGAACTCCAATAAAACTTTTATATTCAAAAAAAAAAAAAGTGTATGGAGTTAGGAGTTCACTTACTCTTTTTTTCATTTACTCCAGGCATGTAATCCAGCCCCAGGAGTATAAAATGAGTTTGCAAATGCTGCAAAAATGCTTAAATAATGAATTACACATTAACTAAACAGATTCGATTTTAGTTGACTAAAATCTGCTCTAAATTGTGTGAGCTAGGAGCAATATATCCATTTGTGAGCTGGGGCACTATATATCCATATGTGAGCTGGGGCAATATATCCATATGTGAACTGGGGCAATATATCCATATGTGAGCTGGGGCACTATATATCCATATGTGAGCTGGGGCAATATATCCATGTATGAGCTGGGGCAATATATCCATGTGTGAGCTGGGGCAATATATCCATGTGTGAGCTGGGGCAATATATCCATGTGTGCTGGTCTGGGGCAATATATCCATGTGTGAGCTGGTCTGGGGCAATATATCCATGTGTGAGCTGGTCTGGGGCATTAAATAAGTTATTGTATGTCTGTATGCTTCAGGGGCTGGAGTCCATTCCGGGAGACTATGAAAAAAGGGAGTAAGTGAACTTCAAGAGCCAGTGTATGGAGTTAGAAGTTCACTTACTCCCTTTTTTCATTTACTGCAGGCATGTAATCCAGCCCCAGGAGTATAAAATGAGTTTGCAAATGCTGCAGAAATGCTTAAATAATGAATTACACATTAACTAAACAGATTGGATGTTAGTCAACTAAAATTAGACTAAAATTAATAATAATTCTGATGACTAAAATACAACGAAAATTAAGTGGTATTTTAGTCAAAAGACTAAAATTAAGACTAAAATTAAATTTGCTGTCAAAATTAACACTGGTAAGCATAAAGATTTCATATAAATAATGAAACGTTGTTCAAGATGTTTAGTGGTGGAATGTGTATATTGATATATTTTGTTGTAATTTTAGTTTGGTCTAGATTATAAGCCATGCCGGTGTTTTAGTTATGGCAAGTAACTGCTCTATAACGCATTGGCGTCTGTTCTCCTTGCATTGTCTGATCTGGCTGATTTTGGATGCTGCCATGGAGCGATTCATTGGATAAGCATGGTCACATATGTAATCTTTGTATTTGTAGACTAAAATTTGTGTGGTGTGCACCACCTAGTGGATTGATAGTAGGGATGGGCTGAACACCCCTGTGTTCGGTTCGCATTCGAACTCGAACAATTTAAAAAGTTTGAATTCGAAAGCGAACACGAACCAAATTCAATGCAAGTCAATGGGACTCGAACGTTCGAATTTTAGAGTGCCCTCCAAGAGGGCATATATGCAAGATATTGGCCATAAAAGATGTATGGGGGTCCGGGTAGTGCCCTGGGGGACAGGAAACAAGGACAAAAAGTTTAAATTGATAGTATAGTTAAAATATTTTGGGCAGTATTACAAAGTTGGTGCTAACTTAACCAGAGCTGTTGTAAACCTAAAACCTCCATAGGCTATAATGGCTCTGGGAAGTTTACAACAGCTCTGGTTAAGTTAGCACCAACTATGTAATATGGCCCTGTATATCTCTGCAACCGTGAAAGCAAAACGCAGTTATGCTCGTTCACACACTCACCCGCTGACTCGCTCACACACTCACACTCTCTCAGAGACTCACTCACACACTGACACACTCACTTGCGCTCTTTCATGGTTTACATACTTAGGGCCCTATTACATTCTCAATGCAAAAACGCACGCTAAACGCATGTTTTTTTGCACGAAGCATCAAACGTTAACGCACAAAAATCACCGCTGAAATCACATCCCTCGCGCATTTTTTCATCCATCAGGAAATTGCGCTCATAAAACTGACGTGCAAAAATATGCGCAAAGTACCATTGCATGCAGAAATCAGTGAGCATAATGTAATTTTTAACGCGAGTCCATCATTTTGTGCTTTTTCTGACGGAAGACAAGGTAGTGGCCGTCATTTTGGACGGATCTAGTAAAAAAAAACCTGCGCATCGACGTTCTCCGTTGTGAATCCGCAGTTCGGTACGGTCAGGTTGTTACAATTTGCAGTTACCACCAGCTTTTCAAAGACGTTAAAATTATGCGCGCAAACGTTGCCCGTTAAATTTTGCGCTAAGATTGTAATACCATGCGCGCACCAGCGCACAAACGCATTTGCGCTCACAATGTTAAGTATAGGATGCGCGCACTAAATTGCGCCTGCAAAGGGTTCGCACAGTGTAACTCGCGTTAGACGTTAACGTGCATTTTGTGCACAAGCGTTGTAATACGATGTTCAGCGCAAAGGGTTTTGCCCCTCGCGTTAATGCATTTTTACGCACGCACAATTGTGCACGAGGAATGTAATAGGGCCCTTACTGTCTGACTCAAACTCCCTCACAAGTCACTCAGTCTCACTCTTTCTTGTGCTGTCTGTGTCTTGTGCGCGCTCATTCTCCTTCATTGCCTTTTCTTGTGCTTTCTCTGCTTTATCTTGCTGTCTTTCTCTCAATACCCTTTCTTGCTGTGTTTCTCTGTACCTCTGTCTTTTTTCTCCCTGTGTTTATAGATTTCTGTCCTTCCCTGTCTCTGCAGTAGTTGGAAAGAGTTACAGATTGGAATGGCACTAAGCCCCGCCCTCCCCTCAGCTCACAGTGCAGGAGGGAGGAGGAGCAACTCAGTTGCACATGCTCAGTGCATTTGTTTTATCTATACCTAGGCAGGGGTCAAGTCCTGGGAAAAAAAGTGAGGGAACTCACCCACGAATTCCACAACCCCTATTACCTGAAGAAAAAATATATATAATCACGAGTATAGCCGGACGAGCCGGTGATACCATTTTTATTGGGTTAACTTTACATTTAAAAGACAAGCTTTCAAGAGTGTAAACTGGAAACTATACTGATCAGTGAAAGGTATCACTACGTACAGGTATACTCGCGATTTTGGCAACTGGACTAACGCGTTTTTATATATAATCTATATATATATCCAGGCACAGACTCCCCAGAATTATATACACAGCACTGGACCCCCAGAATAATATACACGGCACTGGTTATATGGATATATTTTCCCAGTTCACATGGATATAATTGCCCCAGCTCTCATGGATATGCCCCAGCTCATGGATAATGTCCCCAGCTCATGGATATTGCCCCAGCTCATGGATAATGCCCCCAGCTCATGGATATTGCCCCAGCTCATGGATATTGCCCCAGCTCATGGATATGCCCCCCAGCTCATGGAAATGGCCCCCAGCTCATGGAAATGCCCCCCAGCTCATGAAAATGCCCCCAGCTCATGGAAATGCCCCCAGCACATGGATATACCCCAGCTCATGGATATGCCCCAGCTCATGGATACGCCCCCCAGCTCATGGAAATGCCCCCCAGCTCATGGAAATGCCCCAGCACATGGAAATGCCCCCCAGCTCATGGAAATGCCCCAGCTCATGGAAATGCCCCCCAGCTCATGGATATGCCCCAGCTCATGGAAATGTCCCTCAGCTCATGGATACTGTCCCCCAGCTCATGGATATTGCCCCAGCTCATGGATATGCCCCCCAGCTCATGGAAATGCCCCCAGCTCATGGAAATGCCCCCCAGCTCATGGAAATGCCCCCCAGCTCATGGAAATGCCCCCAGCACATGGATATGCCCCAGCTCATGGATATGCCCCAGCTCATGGATACGCCCCCCAGCTCATGGAAATGCCCCCCAGCTCATGGAAATGCCCCAGCACATGGAAATGCCCCCCAGCTCATGGAAATGCCCCAGCTCATGGAAATGCCCCCCAGCTCATGGATATGCCCCAGCTCATGGAAATGTCCCTCAGCTCATGGATACTGCCCCCAGCTCATGGATTTGCCCCCCAGCTCATGGATATGCCCCAGCTCATGGAAATGCCCCAGCTCATGATATGCCCCCAGCTCATGGAAATGCCCCCAGCTCATGGAAATTCCCCCAGCTCATGGAAATGCCCCCCAGCTCATGGATACTGCCCCCCAGCTCATGGATTTGCCCCCCAGCTCATGGAAATGCCCCCCAGCTCATGGATACTGCCCCCCAGCTCATGGATACTGCCCCCCAGCTCATGGATTTGCCCCCCAGCTCATGGATATGCCCCAGCTCATGGCAATGTCCCCCAGCTCATGGATACTGCCCCCCATCTCATGGATTTGCCCCCCAGCTCATGGATACTGCCCCCAGCTCATGGATTTGCCCCCCAGCTCATGGAAATGTCCCCCAGCTCATGGATATGCCCCCCAGCTCATGGATTTGCCCCCCCCCCCCAGCTCATGGATACTGCCCCCCAGCTCATGGATACGCCCCCCAGCTCATGGAAATGTCCCTCAGCTCATGGATACTGCCCCCCAGCTCATGGATTTGCCCCCCAGCTCATAGATATGCCGCCCAGCTCATGGATATGCCCCCCAACTCATGGATATGCCCCCCAGCTCATGGAAATGCCCCCCAGCTCATGGAAATGCCCCCCAGCTCATGGATATGCCCCCCAGCTCATGGAAATGTCCGCCAGCTCATGGATACTGTCCCCCAGCTCATGGATACTGTCCCCCAGCTCATGGATATGCCCCCCAGCTCATGGCAATGTCCCCCAGCTCATGGATACTGCCCCCCAGCTCATGGATTTGCCCCCCCAGCTCATGGATACTGCCCCCCAGCTCATGGATTTGCCCCCCAGCTCATGGAAATGTCCCCCAGCTCATGGATATGCCCCCAGCTCATGGATTTGCCCCCCCAGCTCATGGATACTGCCCCCCAGCTCATGGATATGCCCCCCAGCTCATGGAAATGTCCCCAAGCTCATGGATATCCCCCAGCTTTGGAAATGTCCCCCAGCTCATGGATTTGCCCCCCCAGCTCATGGATTTGCCCCCCCAGCTCATGGATAGTGCCCCCAGCTCACCTCTCTGCGGCGTCTGCGCCCGGCAGCTGCGTGCTTCCTGTTAGAACGGCCGCAGACAGGAAGTGCAGCCGCTCGCCTGGGATGAAACAGCCAGGCGAGCGGCTCCACTTTCTGTCAGCGGTCCGTTCTAACAGGAAGCAATGTGCGGCGGCCGCCTGCTCCAGCCTTTCGGGCTCGGGCCACAGCGGGAACGCTGCGTTCCCGCAGCGTTCCCGCTGTGGGAGAAGTGCGGGAACGCCGTTCCGCGCATTCCCGCTCGACTCGAGCCCTGTACCTAGGTATGCACACTGATTGGTTAGCTCAAAATGCCTCCCGAGTTGGGCTTGGAAAACACCAGGAAAGAAAAGCATGTAAATGTAAAAAAATATCATACCTACATTTTCCTTTTGCTGCTGAGTGACACTACTGACTCATTAAAAAGGCATTGCACATTTTTAAAAGCACACTAGCACACTAGCAAAGCACACTAGCAAAGCATTTAATCTCTTCACTACCAAGTGATTTTCTAAAAAAATATTGTCAGAAACCAGTGTTTTTGACCCCCAGCTCATGGATATGCCCCAGCTCATGGATACGCCCCCCAGCTCATGGAAATGCCCCCCAGCTCATGGAAATGCCCCAGCACATGGAAATGCCCCCCAGCTCATGGAAATGCCCCAGCTCATGGAAATGCCCCCAGCTCATGGATATGCCCCAGCTCATGGAAATGTCCCTCAGCTCATGGATACTGTCCCCCAGCTCATGGATATTGCCCCAGCTCATGGATATGCCCCCCAGCTCATGGAAATGCCCCCAGCTCATGGAAATGCCCCCCAGCTCATGGAAATGCCCCCCAGCTCATGGAAATGCCCCCAGCACATGGATATGCCCCAGCTCATGGATATGCCCCAGCTCATGGATACGCCCCCCAGCTCATGGAAATGCCCCCCAGCTCATGGAAATGCCCCAGCACATGGAAATGCCCCCCAGCTCATGGAAATGCCCCAGCTCATGGAAATGCCCCCCAGCTCATGGATATGCCCCAGCTCATGGAAATGTCCCTCAGCTCATGGATACTGCCCCCAGCTCATGGATTTGCCCCCCAGCTCATGGATATGCCCCAGCTCATGGAAATGCCCCAGCTCATGATATGCCCCCAGCTCATGGAAATGCCCCCCAGCTCATGGAAATTCCCCCCAGCTCATGGAAATGCCCCCCAGCTCATGGATACTGCCCCCCAGCTCATGGATTTGCCCCCCAGCTCATGGAAATGCCCCCCAGCTCATGGATACTGCCCCCCAGCTCATGGATACTGCCCCCCAGCTCATGGATTTGCCCCCCAGCTCATGGATATGCCCCCAGCTCATGGCAATGTCCCCCAGCTCATGGATACTGCCCCCCATCTCATGGATTTGCCCCCCAGCTCATGGATACTGCCCCCCAGCTCATGGATTTGCCCCCCAGCTCATGGAAATGTCCCCCAGCTCATGGATATGCCCCCCAGCTCATGGATTTGCCCCCCCAGCTCATGGATACTGCCCCCCAGCTCATGGATACGCCCCCCAGCTCATGGAAATGTCCCTCAGCTCATGGATACTGCCCCCCAGCTCATGGATTTGCCCCCCAGCTCATAGATATGCCGCCCAGCTCATGGATATGCCCCCCAACTCATGGATATGCCCCCCAGCTCATGGAAATGCCCCCCAGCTCATGGAAATGCCCCCCAGCTCATGGATATGCCCCCAGCTCATGGAAATGTCCGCCAGCTCATGGATACTGTCCCCCAGCTCATGGATACTGTCCCCCAGCTCATGGATATGCCCCCCAGCTCATGGCAATGTCCCCCAGCTCATGGATACTGCCCCCCAGCTCATGGATTTGCCCCCCCAGCTCATGGATACTGCCCCCCAGCTCATGGATTTGCCCCCCAGCTCATGGAAATGTCCCCCAGCTCATGGATATGCCCCCAGCTCATGGATTTGCCCCCCCAGCTCATGGATACTGCCCCCAGCTCATGGATATGCCCCCCAGCTCATGGAAATGTCCCCAAGCTCATGGATATGCCCCCCAGCTTTGGAAATGTCCCCCAGCTCATGGATTTGCCCCCCCAGCTCATGGATTTGCCCCCCCAGCTCATGGATAGTGCCCCCAGCTCACCTCTCTGCGGCGTCTGCGCCCGGCAGCTGCGTGCTTCCTGTTAGAACGGCCGCAGACAGGAAGTGCAGCCGCTCGCCTGGGATGAAACAGCCAGGCGAGCGGCTCCACTTTCTGTCAGCGGTCCGTTCTAACAGGAAGCAATGTGCGGCGGCCGCCTGCTCCAGCCTTTCGGGCTCGGGCCACAGCGGGAACGCTGCGTTCCCGCAGCGTTCCCGCTGTGGGAGAAGTGCGGGAACGCCGTTCCCGCGCATTCCCGCTCGACTCGAGCCCTGTACCTAGGTATGCACACTGATTGGTTAGCTCAAAATGCCTCCCGAGTTGGGCTTGGAAAACACCAGGAAAGAAAAGCATGTAAATGTAAAAAAATATCATACCTACATTTTCCTTTTGCTGCTGAGTGACACTACTGACTCATTAAAAAGGCATTGCACATTTTTAAAAGCACACTAGCACACTAGCAAAGCACACTAGCAAAGCATTTAATCTCTTCACTACCAAGTGATTTTCTAAAAAAATATTGTCAGAAACCAGTGTTTTTTTGGAAAATCATTTTTAATAAATTGTACATTAATACATAGCTATTACTGTAAATAACCTATTTGGTCAATAGATGACGCCATACCCACTCAAGTCTATTTTCTTCTATTTCTATCAGCATTGGCTACGGACAGCTTCTATAAGCCTGATATTTCAGAGCATAAGTGTAAAGGGTCATCCAGACGTGGATCCCTTTCTTGATGGGCCTAGAGGGGTGTCAGCTATACCCTCCTGTCGAGGCCCAATAAGGCTGAAGCGATCGTCGGAGGTTGCTGCACCTCTCGTGCAGGGATGACGTCCTTGGCAATCAGTACTGGCCACCCTCATTGGGTAAGAGCAGACTGATTTGCATATAGAGCATTCATCCCTATAATGACACAATCAAGGTAAAACCTTGTTTGTGAGACCTGAGCGAGCACCCACCGTAGAGCAGGCCATTAGTGCTGTTGCTCGTTCTCAGGACCCTCACAACCCCCCCCCCTTTTCTCACTATTTCAGCATTCAGCTGACGATTTTACAGTTTTAGTTCTTAGGGCATTATGCCCACAGGGCTAAATCTTTGGGGCATCTTCTTCAGCCCAAATACTAATTAAATTTATATAAAGTCTGGACCCTCAACTAAGTTTTAAAGGTCCCAAAATAGGAGTTTTTACCAGCACCACAGGATTAAACCTCATTTAACCTTATCACTGCTGAGGACGTGTGGGGAACGTCCTCATTGACTCCTAAGGAAAGATAGGGAGTTCCTTTGAATCCCGATATCTCCCTACTGTTAGGCAGCTAGCAGGGTCATGTTTGGTATCATTAGAAAGGCCGGAGCATGGCCTTTCCAATGATACCAAACATGACCATTTAAAGTAAAGAAAGCAAAATAATAAAAATAATAATAAATAAAAACAAAAACATGTTTCTTTTAAAATGTGAAATTGCTCAGCAGTGAAGGGGTTAAAGTATTGAGAAACAAGATCTGGCATCCACCTATCCCATCTTGCTTTATCGACTCCACAGGGCCAGAGCAGAAATCAAATCATTGATAGGGATATGCTCCAATTCGACTTGTGTTTGACCTTGCCGCAGGAGTAAATTATATCTGGGTGTATTCTAATCTGTGATGGACCACGAATCAACAAGACATTATCTTTAAATAGTGGTTCCGCTACTTTGTTGCATTGTGCAAATCCCTCACCTGTTATTAGGCAAATACATAGTATTGGTTCAGAACAGAGATGGAATGGATCTACAAATTAAACACACTGGAACCGAAGGGTTTGAATGTCGATTTTGAAATGTGTCACTTTTTATAAGATCAATTCAAAACAACTACTATAATTAAAACCTATCAGGATCTAGACTCCCTATTATTATACCTCCCTCAGTATAACTTCTCTATCATCCTTTATAGGGATTTACATATTCATATTGCTGATGTTTTCCTATGTACTGTTTATAATATTACCTCGTTATATTTCGATGGGGAATTTTATTTTTTTTTCCCTCTTCTGTTCTTTTTTGTTTCTTCTTTTCCCTCCTTCCATTTATATTTTAATGTCTACCTGTGATAACATTTATGAAGAACCTTCTGAAGGACGATACTATTTATACCACTGTTGGCATAAAGAGTGTGTTGTGTATATGAATTAACACTAAGTTAGAAAATCCCTGGACGGTTCATATTCGAAAATTCGTATCCGGAGGTTCGAAAGAATCGGATCGCAAGTAAATGGGAACTATTACGACTCAATCCTTATGTGGAAGATTTACGATTCGTATCGGAAGTGTCAGGCACGCTCACGTACCTGAGGGTGGACGAACGGTTAACCCTAAGTGAAAACAGGCGCCTCGAGTAATAGAAGAGAAACCAGTCCTTGTAGTGGCTGGGTTAACACAAATAATGCGGGCTGCCCTGTCTTCAGGCCAACACAAACCAAGGGTACATAACGTCAGTGCCGGTAAAGCAAGATAGAATCACAATGCGGTACCAGTCCTTATAGTGGCTGGGTTTCGCACAAACAGGAGGTGAACCTATAAGGCAGGGACACAAGGAGGACAGGAACCAGTCCTTAGAGTGGCTGGTGTAAATGCTGGTAAGCCAGGAACGTATATCAGAAAGCAATAGGGTATAGGCGAAAACAGAGTCGAGTAACAAGCCGGGTCAAGGGTATAGAGGTACACAAGTCGAGAGAGATAGCCAGGTCATACACAGTAAGTCAAATTGAGTGAAATAATCGAGCACTTAAGGGTCAGACAGGCAAAACCACGAAAGGGCACTGAGGAATGGGAAAAGCAAGTTTAAATTTGGTGCCTTGCCTGCTGATTGGTCCTTGCGGTCACATGGAGATGGTGACGTCACGCCGCCGGGAGGGCTAAATCCGGAACTGCCGGCGGCGCGGCGCGCCTACTGCGCGCACACAGGACTCGGAGAGGACGCCGACCCGAAGCCGGGAAGAAGGATGCCGGGTCGGCGGCCCGGCGGGACGGCGAGCCGGCGGCGCCCGCCGAGCCCTGACAGCACCCCCGCCTTGAGGAACGCCCACCGGGCGGCTAGGAGCCGGGCGATCGGGAAAACGACGATGAAAGGCGGAGACCAAGCGAGGAGCATGAACGTCACGTGACGAAACCCATGTGCGATCCGCGGGGCCATAGCCAGTCCAATGAACCAAATACTGCAACCGATTGCGGACATAGCGAGAATCCAAGATGGACTCAATTTCATACTCGGGAGTCCCATCAACCACCACAGGGGGAGGAGGGGAGTCAGGGCGAGTAAAACGGTTGCAGGAGAGCGGCTTCAATAAAGAGACATGAAAGGAGTTGGGGATACGCAAAGAGACAGGCAATTGCAGTGCGTATACTACGGGATTAATACAGCGGAGTATTTTATACGGACCGATAAAACGAGGCGCGAATTTCATAGACGGGACCTTCAGACGAATGTGGCGTGTGCTGAGCCAAACCCTGTCACCCACATGGTACACTGGTGGAGGTCTGCGCCTCCGATCAGCCGCCCGCTTCTGGCTCAAGGAAGCGGATTCTAGATTCAACCTGGTCTTTTCCCAAATAACCCGGAGCCTATCTAGGTGTTCCTCCAGGGCAGGAATGTTCTGGGGGGAGAACGAGGATGGAAAAATAGTGGGATGCATACCCGTGACTATTTCGAAAGGAGAAAATTTTGTCGACTGTGATGTAGCGTTGTTATACGCAAATTCTGCCCATGGTAACAGAGTAACCCAATCATCCTGTGCGTCAGAAATAAAACACCTTAAATAAGTCTCAAGCGTTTGGTTAGTTCTTTCGGCTAAACCGTTCGTTTGCGGGTGATACGCGGACGAAAAGGACAGTTTGACGCCCAACTGGTGACAGAAGCCTCTCCAGAACTTAGAGATAAACTGAGAACCCCGATCCGAGACGAGAACATTGGGAACACCATGTAGTCTGAATATTTCCTTGGTGAAAATCTGTACTAGCTCGCTGGAGGAGGGGAGCTTCTTTAACGGAATAAAATGTGCCATTTTAGAGAAGCGATCGACAACCACAAAAATCACAGTATGACCAAGTGAAGGGGTTAGTTCCACTAGGAAGTCCATAGCTAAATGAGACCAAGGGCACTCAGGGATCGGTAGGGGTTGGAGGAGGCCAGCAGGACAAAGGCGGGAGGATTTGGAACGGGTACAAACAAAACAGGTGGTTACGTAATCTTTTACATCCTTAGTAAGTGTCGGCCACCAAAGGTGTCGTTTAATCAAGTCAAGAGTTTTATTTACCCCAAAATGTCCAGCGAATCTGGATTCGTGAAAGAGCTGTAAAGCAGTGGGTACCTCTACAGAAGGAACGAATAGCTTATTCTGTGGTTTAGACGGGGGAGCCAGAGCCTGTTTAGAGAGTAAGAGGTTCCAGAAAGGAGACTCGACTCGTGTACTCAGAGAGGCTAAAATCTTCCTTTCGGGAACTATGGACACAGGTACAGACACTGGAGTAGCTAGGGGTTCATATTGTCTGGAGAGTGCGTCGGCCTTAACATTTTTAGACCCGGGTCTGTACGTAATGAGGAAGTCAAATCTGGTGAGAAAAAGGGCCCATCGAGCTTGTCTAGGGTTCAACCTCTTTGCCTCGGACAGGTAAATCAAATTTTTGTGGTCAGTGAGAATGGAAAACGGACAGGTGGAGCCCTCCAAGAGATGGCGCCATTCTTTTAAGGCCAAAATAATGGCCAACAATTCCCTGTCCCCAATGTCGTAACGGGCCTCGGTAGGGGACAATTTCCTAGAATAAAAACCACAGGGTTGCATAGGCTTGTCATCAGCTGGACGTTGGGACAAGACGGCTCCTACCCCGGTTTCCGATGCGTCAACCTCTAAAACGAAGGGTCTATTGGGATCAGGGTGGTGTAGAATGGAAGCAGTGGAAAAGGCCTCCTTTAACCGTTCGAAAGCCTCCAGGGCACTGGAGGACCAATTCTGAGTGTCACCTCCCTTTCTCGTCAATGCTGTAATGGGTGCAATAATGGACGAAAAGCCCTTGATAAAGCGTCTATAGTAATTAGAGAAGCCAATAAACCTTTGAACGGCCTTGAGGCCCTTGGGAAGAGGCCAGTGACTGATGGCCTCCAGTTTTTTGGGATCCATCATGAAACCAGAGGAGGATATAACATAACCCAAAAACTGTACCTGTTGGACATCGAATAGGCATTTTTCTAGCTTGCAGTAGAGGCCATTGGCCAAGAGCTTAGATAAGACGAGTCGTACATGTACGTGGTGGGTGTTCAGATCAGGGGAATGTATTAACACATCATCAAGGTAAACCACGACAAAACAAGGGGTGTACTCTCGTAACACATCATTAATAAACGCCTGAAACACTGCTGGAGCGTTACATAAACCGAAGGGCATAACCAAGTACTCGTAATGCCCTAACCTGGTGTTAAACGCAGTCTTCCACTCATCCCCGTGTTTGATTCTTATTAAATTGTACGCTCCTCTGAGATCCAGTTTCGAAAAGATTTTGGAATGTTTCAGGCGGTCAAACAGCTCGGGGATGAGCGGAATGGGGTAGGCATTTTTCACGGTGATCTTGTTCAACCCTCGAAAATCGATACAGGGTCTAAGATCACCCTCCTTTTTCTGCACAAAGAAAAACCCTGCCCCAGCGGGAGAGGAGGAAGGGCGAATAAATCCTTTTTTAAGGGAATCTTTAATGTACTCCTCCAAAACCTTATGTTCTTTCACGGACAAAGGATAGAGAGCCCCTTTGGGAGGCATGGTACCAGGAAGAAGGTCGATGGCACAATCGTAAGAACGATGGGGGGTAATCTATCGGCCTCTCTTTTTTGTCAAACACAGGTGCCAAGTCCGAGTAGGGGACAGGAATGGAAGTCGTCAGAGGAGGGGCCGTAGGCAAATTCAAGACATTAATGGATAGTGGAATCTCAATACAAGAAGCCATACAATCATTATCCCACTTCGCGATTTGACGTGCTCGCCAGTCAATAACAGGGTTATGGCGGGTTAACCAGGGGTAACCCAGTACGATAGGATAGGAAGGGGACGAAATAGCATGGAAGAACATACTTTCTTTATGACACAGTCCTATCCCAATAGTAATATTGCGAGATTCAAACAAAACAAAAGGGGTTTCGAGAGGTCTGCCATCGATGGCCTGTACAAGTAATGGGGTTTCCTTTTCAACCAGGGGTATGGCATGTTTGCGAGCAAAATTTATGTCAATAAAGTTATCGGCAGCACCAGAGTCTACTAAGGCATAGAGTTGTACCGGGTTACGGGAACTCTCCAGGATAGAGTAACCGGAACCCGGAGTCTATTTTCCAGTTTGGGGACGGAGGAAAAGCGCCTAAGAGCTGTCCCCTAGAGGCACTTAGGCATGAGAGTTTCCCGATGGACCCTGGGGCGTTTGGAACAGCCCTTAAGGAAATGACCCCCCAAACCAGTACAGGCATAAACCCTCACGTCGTCTGCGTTGTTTTTCACCATCAGGGATCTTGGTGCTATCTAATTGCATGGGTCGGGGGGAGAATGAGACTCGGGAAGCAAAGGTACAGAAAACCGGGGAGGCTGCCTAACCGGTGGTCTTTTAGACCTCTCCTTAGTAAGTCGACGATGGCGAAGGCGTTCATCGATAAAGGACAGGTAAGTAATCAAGTCCTCCAGGTCCCCTGGGAGATCTCTGGCGGCTATCTCATCCTGCAACTCATCGTTCAGGCCCTCAGAAAACACGGCTATCAAAGCCTCATTGTTCCAGTTCAATTCAGAAGCCAATGATCTAAACTCCAGAGCATAGTCACCCAGTGATTTCGCACCCTGGCGCAAGCGTAACAAGGATTTTGCAGCATTGGTTTTACGCCCGGGAGGGTCAAACACCCTACGAAAGGCCGACATAAAGTCACGATAATTATAGACAATCGGTTTATCGGTATCCCAAAGAGGGTTGGCCCAACGCAACGCTTTGTCGGTAAGATGGTTGATGACAAAGGCGATTTTGGCACGATCTGTAGGGTAAGACCACGGGGTTAATTCGAAATGAATGGAAATCTGGTTCAAAAAACCTCGACAGGCGGTAGGATCGCCCCCATAACGTACTGGAGGTAGCAAGTTAGGGTACGAGGTGGGCACAGAGAACGGTTCGGAAGGGGGAGGATTCACGGGAGGGGAAACCTCTACCTGGGTAGGGGCGGTACGGGTGAGCAGCGTTTGGAGGGCCTGGGCGAACTGATCAAGACGGTGATCTTGCTCCTCCAAACGGCTTTCTAGACCAGAGAATTGCTGAGCGGTCCCTGCAAGGTCCATGGCCCTTTCGTGATGTCAGGCACGCTCACGTACCTGAGGGTGGACGAACAGTTAGCCCTAAGTGAAAACAGGCGCCTCGAGTAATAGAAGAGAAACCAGTCCTTGTAGTGGCTGGGTTAACACAAATAATGCGGACTGCCCTGTCTTCAGGCCAACACAAACCAAGGGTACGTAACGTCAGTGCCGGTAAAGCAAGATAGAATCACAATGCGGTACCAGTCCTTATAGTGGCTGGGTTTCGCACAAACAGGAGGTGAACCTATAAGGCAGGGACACAAGGAGGACAGGAACCAGTCCTTAGAGTGGCTGGTGTAAACGCTGGTAAGCCAGGAACGTATATCAGAAAGCAATAGGGTATAGGCGAAAACAGAGTCGAGTAACAAGCCGGGTCAAGGGGTATAGAGGTACACAAGTCGAGAGAGATAGCCAGGTCATACACAGTAAGTCAAATTGAGTGAAATAATCGAGCACTTAAGGGTCAGACAGGCAAAACCACGAAAGGGCACTGAGGAATGGGAAAAGCAAGTTTAAATTTGGTGCCTTGCCTGCTGATTGGTCCTTCGCGGTCACATGGAGATGGTGACGTCGCGCCGCCGGGAGGGCTAAATCCGGAACTGCCGGCGGCGCGCGCGCCTACTGCGCGCACACAGGACTCAGAGAGGACGCGGACCCCGGAGCCGGGAAGAAGGATGCCGGGTCGGCGGCCCGGCGGGACGCCGAGCCGGCGGCGCCCGCCGAGCCCTGACAGGAAGTCAATAGATACCACTGTGACACGCAAATAAGATTGAGACCGGAAGTCGGATCGGACCGTGGATCGGATCGGAAGTTGGTGAGAATTATTGTGACTCATGAATACGATTCGGATCGGGAGTCACCGGGAACCGCTGCAACATTTAAATCAGATCGTAAGCTAATTGTGCCGATTAGGAGCCAACATGGGAGTTATTGTGACACGGTTCGTATATGAAACGGACACTATTCGGAATGAAATTTGGTCGGAACTAATAAGTCGCGTGAATCGAATCGGAAGTCGATCGGAATCAATGCGATGCGCAAATCGGATCGGAAGTTGATCGGAACTAATGTGACGCGCAAATCGGATCGGAAGTTGATCGTTAACCATCCATTGGGGTGTGGAACAGGAAGTGAGTAATGAAATACCTGTAACAATTAACATGTGTTATCACTAATGAATGGTTTAGAGAGTATATAAGCCATCAGTTTGGCTAAGGACATTACAGACTGAGGAAGCCTGCAGTGCAAGCAGGTGAAACACGTATCTGGATTTTACTATGATTGTTTTATTTTGTTTTTAAGAATAAATTTATTTTAGACTACATTCTTGATGAGCTTAATTCCGGTTGCTGATTAGAGACAGCATCATCTTGGAGGAAGGAGTGGAAATGCAGCATCTTCCCCCGATTTGGAATTCACTACACGCCTTGATACTGAGCCACTTATTGTAGAGGCTCAGAAAAGTGTGAGTACATACTAATATCTTCTAATTATTTCCATACTAAGAATATATCTGCGCGATGGAGTTTTTCTCCTCTCTTTAAGTAAAGAAGCAGCTTGACTGGTGTGATTAGAAGCATTAGAAGACTCCTGGAATTGGGCGTGACCCCCCCCCCCATAAGAGGACAGAAGGCCCACTACTTGAGCCATATTGAGGCTCCGCCTTTGTGAGTGAAAACTTGTCACAATAATAATCTGACTATTACCTTTGTACAAACAATATTGCACCATATGTCTCTATTCTGTTCATTCACACTGTAGGATTTGAATGTATGACAGACTTTACCCCTCGAGAACAACATTATAAGATAAGTGTTGTATTTAAACTAATAAGAGGTGTCTAGTAATACTAAGCTACAGACGTGCGCTCACACAGGACTGACGTCCAACTTTTTTTCTGATTTATTCTGTGTATGGGGTACACATGGGTGTTTGTAGCAGCACAAGAGTATAATACTACCTGTTTATAGTGATTCAGCGCCAATCATTCACTCTTAGCCCTTGTGGGCTACCGTTACAATTCTATTTATATACTATCAATGGATGATGGTGTACATGCTGGGTATTAATATCTGTGAACTGAGTATTCCGGCATACAAACCTATTATTGTTATGAGACACTACTGGTAATTTATTTCAGACAGTGTGTAGCCTATTCCTACACGGGAACGTGAGGGGCTCAACTAAATTATTAGGACATCAATGAGATTCCATTGCTGCCATAGAAATTTATTAGAAGAACTTATTTATTTACATATTAACTGTGTTTTGTGCTATTAATTAATAAAGTATTACATTTTATGTACCTTTGTAATTATCTATACCAGCATCGGTGACATAAGCAAGCCAAATCGGCATGGATATATTTAGCCACTTAGTTTGTTTCTCTTGTATCTCAATACTAATTAAATTTGTTTGCAGCAAATGAATATCATTTGCTTTTGGGCTGCAGATCAGCGTATCGAGATATCTCGATATCGGAGCTGCAGATGGTGCTTTGCAGCCCGAGATATCTCTATCGGTAGTGAAGGAGTTAAGGATAAACATTCATTATGTAATCTACAAAAAATCCTCAGTTGTGTGCACTGCATTGTACAGTTTGCCAAAATCTTAAACAGTCTAAGGCGGTGGTTCCCATTCCAACCGTGGTCCTCAAGTACCCCCTAACAAGTCAGGTTTTTCAGATATGTGAAGCACAGCACAGGTGATATGATTTACTGCTCAGTGATTGGAGGATTCAGTCTGCATTTCTGTAAGGTAAACCTTAAAAACTGTCCTGTTAGGGGTACTTGAGGACCACGGTTGAGAACCACTGGTCTAAGGAATGCCAGTTGAATTAGTTATTGTTGAACGCCTGTCAGTCTCTGCACCAGGAAGTTAAACATATATTTATTGTTTTGTTAGTCGTAGAGATGTTTGTCATATCGGCATCTGGAAATCAATGAGAGCTGCACTCATTTATCTTTTATCTGTGACAAGAGAAATGAGATTTACCTGTTACTTTATTTTCCTTTATTTCCTTTATTGCAAAATAGAACAGTTGCACCAGTTTCTTAAAGTGAAGCTCGATACTTTTCCATCTTAATGATATTTTACAGGTTGTGATACAATTATATTAAATGTGGCATACTGCCAAAACAATACGTTCAAACACAAACTGTGAAGTCTGCTTTTACTGTATCAATCTACACAATGCCAATTATTTTAATCTCAAAATTTTGCAAATAAGAAATAAACGGCTTTCTCATAAATCATCCTCCTATTGATAGACTTCTCTGATTTCGTCCCCTAACCTTTGACATTCCCCAATGCATTTATGAATCAACATTTGTCCTATACCTAATTTTGGGGTGATATATTCATATATTGTTTATGTGTGTGTATATATATATTATTTAAAAAAGAGAACATAATAAGGATACTAAAGCGTCTAGAACCTTCCACCGGAACATTTATAGAACTAAATATGCAAGAATCTGTGCAAATTCTTAGAGTTTCCAGTTAAACTCCTTCAATACTAAATGGTTTTTTTTTTTGGAAATAATTAATTATACAGTAAGAAATATTTGGAAATATTTCTTACTGTAATAAAATATTTAGCTGCAGACGTCGCCAGCTGGTGGCCAAAATGAGTTACTGCAGTTCAGGTGTCCGTGCATCAGGATCAGCTGAGGAGACGTCATTCTGACACATTCCCAGATGGTTTTAAAAGAGTGTTTGCACCTCGCGCATCATACCCAAGGGGCTAAAACTTTAGGGGCATTTTCTGGAACTCAAATGCAAATGAAATGTGTTTGCGAGAAATTAATTTAATTTGCAGTGATACACATACTGTAGCTCCAGATTGTGTTACTGAGATCTCCGGCTGCTGTGTCTGGTGCTGCTGATTCTCTAAACACGATCACGGAAGTGAAGGGTTAATATTTCAGACAAGCAATATATCTAAGCTAAACATATTCTCATTTCACATATTAGTATAAACAAAGCACATTCTAATTATATCACGCTGTGAAGACATTAAAAGGTTAATCTAAAAAAAATTATTGTGACACCACAGAAGAAAACCTGATCCTTTATTTTAAACCCAACAAAGGTTGTGGCCATAGAAACCAAAATACATCCTTTTCCAGAGGTTGAAAGTGGCAGTGTAATCCAAAATTATTTTCTTAATTTATCAGCACTGAAAGAAGGATTAGAGGAAGGAACAGAGAGCCGCGCAGAACGACGCTTCCACTGGTGCAGATAATCTTGGTGGTTGTAGTTGTTCCACCTTCACTTAAAGTCTGGGTACCAATGTCACAGAAGCTCTTTGTGGCGCAACCACGAAACGATGTAGCTGCTGACTGGCTTCCTGTAGGAGAAAAACAAGACAGACCAAAACATTAAATGTAAGATTTAAAGGGACGTTACCACTTACATAAGCTGTAACTAGATTACTTGTGCATTACAAATAAAATCACCTTATAAACCACATTATAAAACACATGCTGCTCTTTTTTTTGTTTGAAGTAATTACATGTAAAAGGAAAAATAAAGTTAGGTTTTTATCTCCTGTTTCCATTTTGTGGATTTTCCCCATGATGCAACATTTACCAAAATATGTCCAGAAGCTTTACTTTACTGCTGTGGTTTATCTTCTACAATAGTTAAGGAGGCAGGGTACTATTGTTTTCCAGGCTGAGATAAGAGATGGCAGCTGAATGACCTAAAATAGGGAGCTTAAAAGACTTCAACTTGATTTCAAACCGCCCCGGGGCAGCAAATGACATATTGCGTGCACCTACTGGTGGGTGTGGAATTTTGGCCCATTGAAGTTAGCGAGGCGTACTAATACACCCTGCATCATCAACGCCCACCCACCACAGGGACGGCATGGTACAGAAGGGTTAAAGTAAAGGCTTCTATACTTCATATAGGAGATGTTAATTTGCACGTAGCAGGTGAAGTGAAGATATGGGGGGCAGTTTACAAGACAAAATATCACACAATAGATGCACCCAGTAACACATAAAAGAGAAAAACAAAACACATGTAAGATATCAGCAACATCAAATAAACACAATAAGGACATTGCATTTTTTTGGTGGAGTGTCCGTTTAAGGAATGAGCCAATACAATGCAGAGGAACAAGTACATTGCACAGATACATTGTATTTATATCACCTGTTGTTATCACTGAACTTTCCAGAAGACACATGTTCTCATTCCCGGTGCACTGAATGGTGTCTGAAGTATAACACGAAGCGGAGGATGCGGATATACAGGTTCGACAAGTCAGATTATTTGACTGAGAGCTGACAGCTGGTACTTTAGTTGTGAAAAGGGGGTAAATACAAAAAGCAACAAATGTGTTATTAGTAAACATTCAATAAAAGGATTTCCTATGTTGACACATTTGTGTACCTGTGTATTAAATGCAGCAGGAGAGTTAAAATCTCTCGGAATACCTGTTTGCACCTAAATCTCAGCTGCAAAAATAAAAGGTTTGCAGAAAAACTCAATGGTTTAAGTCTGGCAAAACTAGAAAGTGAAAAAAAATCAAAACACGAAATATTACAGTCCATAGAGGTGAAACGCTTTAAATGTTGCAAAATGTAACATGTAATATCACACTAAGCTTGTGAATGTAGATCTAATGATACATATTTAAAAGTACAGAAAGCTTTATTATGATTGGTTTTATTATTATTATTACTATTATTATTATTTATTATGACTGATCGGCAACAGGATGGATGAGGGGGCCTAGAACTACCTTTATAGTCTGTCTATTCCACTATTGTGATCTCCTTGAAGATAGTGGTGTATATTGTCAAGCTCTCAATGTCCTTCAGGCTGCTACCCCTTTATCTGGCTCTTACAAGCTACACTAAACATTAGGCATCTATTCTGCTATTTTTTATTTAGCTTTACAGCCATTAAAATACACCAAGGACCGAACAAGATTTAGCAAGACATCTATTTTTTCTGGTGGATAGGCAACATGGGAAATGGACTCAGACATATCGTGCATTGAACTGTGCTGGATATCTTTAGAACCATTTATCACATTGATTTCCATGTCTCGGCAGCTTGAGATTCCATTCTACATGGACCCATAACTCTAGGCAGGTGGTCACCTGGGCATATATACAAATAAGAAGCGTTGTATCACTGACATGAAGTCCATCCAGCCTAGGTATCCATCAATGGGATCGACTGAAATTTAACACCTGGTCTTCCACAGCTGAGGACTGTAATGTGCGTAGCAGTACCAAGGTTGGGTACCCACATGTAGAAATGCTCCCCTCCTTGTCATGGTCGATGCCGTTGCCTCCTCGCTAAGGAGGCCAAAGTCGGTACTGCACCCTCTTGATTGAGTCTGACAGCACCTTTCCTGTAAAGACCCTGGTCCAACCCAGGGTCTTGGAAAGACCTGACCATGTTCTCCAGATCCCTGTTCCCAGTCCAGGTCTGTTTGGTTATACCTCATGTATACCCCATCCCACCTGACTATATCACCTTAAAATGAAGCCTCACCCTGAGCTCCATGCTCCAGCATTTTGCTCAGCTCACCACCAGTACCCACTCCCCAATTGCTTTGTGTATTTACTTGTGTACCAGACCCTTGGCTTTCCCTACTGACCTTCCTTGACTGTCACCTGCTCATGTACTATGGCTTGTTCCTGGATTCTGCTACCAGATCACCCTTCTGGATACCATGTTACAAAACCCTGCTGTGCCTACAGAACCCCACTGTGCCTAAGGATCACCGCTATATTCAGTACTTGTGAACATCTGCCATTCCATCCCTGCTACTGGACTCCTACTCCCAGCAATTCTGGACACTCATCTACAACCCTGTAATCTGTGTACCTGCAGTCCATCCTACTACTACTCACCTCCTGTGATCTGTCTTCCTAGTGTGTCCAGTAAGTCTCCTTTTCTTTGTATTGTTTTCCCTATGTCCTACTCCATTCATGCTTCACCCCTCATTCCAGCTTCCTCTGTGTATTATTGCAATAAATCCCCATTTTGAACATTATAACTGAATGTTGCCTCTGCTTCACTGGATACTTGGGTTCATCCACCATTGTTGCCACGGCGAGTCCTGACACTCCGTCAGTATCCCCAAGGAGCACTGATTCTGGCCCAAACCCACCCAGGCAACAGCCAAAGCTATGTCAGGATCAGCGCCAGAGGGTTACCGGCCTTGCTGGTTATGAGCCCGGTATGCAGTGATATCTTTGACTGAATAAGTACACTTGAGGGAAAGGGTGGAGGCAGAAGTAGGAGAGCCAGCAAGCTGTAGTAATATGCAGCGGTTGCAGAGGGCTGACCAGGGTGAATGATAAGAGAGGTTACCAGGAGTCTTGAATACAGCGGGGGTCTTGTGTATACTTGAGGGGGGACACAATGGGGCTAAATGCACCAGGACAATTGAAAGACACTTGGAACTTTGAAGGTACCTTGGGGTGGAAGACACAATGGTGCTGTAGACGGGACACAGGAGGGATCCTTTCGCAGTACCAAAGGGATGATCCAGAAAGGAGTAGTCAAGTAGTAAGCAGGGTCTATTCACAGGTAGTATCAGGACAGATCAGGAATAGGTCTATACTCACTCTGGGCCTCAGCATTGCCGCTCTAACCTTGAGAGAGTATAGACCTATTCCTGATCATACAATTCTAATATTAGTATCTATGACCCCCCCTCCCCTTCTGCTTGGCTCTTTATTGTTCAATTCTATGATTTTGCTCAGCATAGCTTCAAGACCTGAGGAAGAGAGGCTATACTCTTGAAAGCTTGTCTTTTAAATGTAACGTTAGTCCAATAAAAAAAAGGTATCACTACGACTGATATACTCTTCTTTATATATAGTGCAAGGAGGGACCCGGAGACCAATGGAAGATGACACCCTAGTGCCCCCCCTCCTCAAGTGAGCCAGTCCTAGCCATGGCTCATTTTCCAGACATAAAATATTAGTGCAGATTGTAATCACAAGGTGGACATGAATAAGGTAGATAACAAATAGCACAAACACAACACAGTCTGATACAGCGGCAATGTTTGGCAAACAATGAGTGACCACTCAAACCTGTCGCAGGTGTAAAACATATTCTATATGGGGGTTGGAAAGGACTGGAGTGACACATAGTAATGATATTAGAAACAATAATTGTAACATATAAACATACACAATAACGATATTCACACATAACATGGACACCCTGGACCCTTATAGGCACAGGGTGACTTGTACATAGGAGAGGGTTTGAGAATAAAGTTATGTGTCAGACGCCCCAGAACCCACAGTCCCACACCTCCCAACAGTAATGTCAAGTCCAAGTACCCCAGTCCAAAGTGACTCTAGTCACACGTATCCTCCAAGACAAGACTGTCAACCTCCGCATCCTTGTTGTTTCTCAATTACAACATGATTCCCTGGGGATCTATTGCATTGAAGGAATCCTGGGTATTGTAGGCATCAGGATCTGGGGCCGTGAGTTTGACTGCCCTGCTCTAGGACTTGAGGTTCACTCTTTTTCAAGTCAGTGTTTTTTTGCAACTCACATGTAGGCTGGCTTGGTGTGCAGTTGTCAGTGTTACAGCATGATGATCCTATCCTGATGGTGCCTCCAGTGTAGGTGATACTCCCTTTCAGTGAGCACATATTTTCCAGTAAACACGATCTGACAAACACTTCAGCGCTCACTCCAGCTTTTAAAATAAGAGTTGCATTAGACAATATATATATATATATATATATATATGTATGAGAGAGAGAGAAATATTGTATTTAACAGTATAAAATAAAGCTTACAAAAAACTGTTTTGTGATGAGACTAGTAAAATATTGCTCAGATTACCAAAAATACTAAGATAAAGAGAAGCTAAAGGAAATAACCCATGAACATTAGTCTAAGAGATGAGTAAATGTTTCAGAGAGGGATGTATAAAAATAAATACATTCCATTAATCGTATAACACTGCACAGAGGCGGCTCTATAATTAGGCAAATAAGGCGGCTGCCTAAGGCCCCTCTCCCACTGGGGGGCCTCAAATTATGTCATTTATGTAGAGTGTCAATACTGATGTTAAGCACAAATACACTCTTACCTGCATATACACTTGTCTACCATACGTACTTATACATATATACAGACGTGTATATATACTGCAACAAAAATGAATGAAAGGAAGTCTATATGGGGGAAAAAATGAAACAATCATAGCATAATACTGCAACTGGTGTATAGGCTCCCAGTAAGACCGCACTCACAGAATGCTTCAAATTTTTATGCCCATCAAAATAGAAGATCTACTCCAGCTCCTATCCCACATGGGTCAGTCTCAAGCTATATCCTGGCTCACCGGCAGAACGGTGAGCAATGATTTGGGACACTATGGGCTTTATTACGCTCTTAGCGTTAAAACACGGGTGCAAGAGAGGAAAAACTGCTCACGCAGTTTTCCCCCTTGTGCCCGCATTTTAATGCTGGATTACAATGCAGGCGCAAAAAATGCTGCCTGCATTGTGATCGAGCGTTAAATTCCGGGATGCTCGCTGGAGTCCATAGGACTCCATTGAGTTCCTCCCTGCCGGTCACGTGACCGGCCGGATCTGGCCGTTCGGCGTAGGGATACACAGGGAAATACTAGGGGGACTTTTTCCCCAGTCTTTCCCTGCTCCCGCCAGCCAGAGACGGCGAGCAGAGCCGCGGTCCTTGCCGCGGGACGGGAGGTGAGTATGTGCTTGTTTTTTATTTTTTAAAGCTGGTGTTAACGGATTCTGCAGAAGCGGAATCCGTTAACACCAAGTCCTGGATCTGGTTAACTTTCCGTTGACCAGAGCCAGGCGTTAATCAGTGCTGGGACATTGTAATACCAGCGCTGATTAACAATTTGCGCTCCCCATGTTAAGTATAGGGAGCACAAAGTACAGTGACCTTGCGCAAGGTACCAAACGCAAACTTATTTTTAACCCGTTTGCGTTTGGATTGTAATATGCGGTAAATACCGCGGCAAATGTTAACGCTCAAGCAGGTGAGTGTTAACGTTTGCGTATAGAATGTAATAGGGCCCTATGATCCTTATGATTCCTAATACTACTAAAATGTTCCAAGATACGGACTTTTAATTCCCTCGTCGTCCTCCCCACATATTGCTTCCCACATGGGCAGGCTAAAAAATATATGGTATATCATCGCTTAAATAGCAAATCATTGCTTAAATTGCCCACATTTTAGTTTTGCTAATCTTAGATGGCTATGTATAGCAGTAGTTAAACCAGATTGGAGAGGAGATGATTTTTTGAAGGTTCTTGCTAGAAAGGACAGCAGGTGGATATTTGAGCTGGGCACGTGGTGTGAGGGTGGTCTGAATATGGAGATTGATGTGGTTAATTGCATTTAGTTTTTACTTTAGATGTCAGTGTTTTTTTCTTCCTTTTTTGTTTTTTCGGCTGGTTTGAGTGCCGGTTTTAAGGGCATAAGGACATTTAAAGATGGCACCCGATGGTTAAAACGAACATATTGACGGTTTCCTGTTGTGATGGAAGATGTGCCGGTTCTAAGGACAAAAGGATTTTCAAAGATGGCACCCGAAGGTCGAAAAGAACATGTTTCCAGCTTCCTGTTATGACGGGAGGAGGTCGTGATTGAAAACAGATGGCATGATGTCTCCGATTGGTTAATTGGACATTTATACGTGAATTAAGGTTGCTTTACATGTAATTTGTTTTATTCTATGCGCATATCCCTGATGAAGTGAGCTTAGACTCACGAAACGCGTTGGATGTGACACATTCAATTGAATCATTAATTATCTTTTTAACCTTCGAGTTTGGATTCGTCTTATCAAGTGTTGCTGGAACTCTGAATACCGTTGGTTCATTTATTTCTTTGGCTGCTGGATATGATGGGATTCCCCACTGCCACCATATGTTGACACCATCCGTTCTGCCGGTGAGCCAGGATACAGCTTGAGACTGAACCATGTGGGCTAGGAGCTGGAGTAGATCATTCTATTTTGATGGGCATGAAAATTTGCAGCATTCTATCACCAGTTGCAGTATTATGCTATGATTGTTTGATTTTTTATCCTATATAGACTTTCTTTCATTTATTTTTGTTGCTGTGTTATCGTGCATGGGATGGAGGCCTATGGAAGTCTGATTATATGTATACACATTTTTTTTCTATTTGCCTGTTCTCTCTCTCCT
This sequence comes from Leptobrachium leishanense, assembly GCA_009667805.1. Taxonomy (NCBI): domain Eukaryota; kingdom Metazoa; phylum Chordata; class Amphibia; order Anura; family Megophryidae; genus Leptobrachium; species Leptobrachium leishanense. The sequence continues at coordinate 98,511,132 of CM019073.1, forward strand.
ATTAGTAGCACGTTTTTGTTGCTGTGTGTATATATATACACTCAGGGTTATCCAAAGAGATTCGAAAAGTCACCGCACGTTCGGTGACTTTTCGTTCTCTTCAATTCGGTTCCTTTTGCCGATTGCATTTCGGTGACCCTGCGGTGTATTCAGCAAGCACCACAGGGTCCCCGAATTGCAGGGAAAAGCTGCCGCAAACCTGACGAAAACTAACCGAATGCACGCTGAAAACCAGCAAAAACATCTGGATTAACCTTCGAAAAAGCCGAACAGGAGCCGAATCACACAGAGCCGAATCACACAGAGCCGAAGCAGCTGTGACGTAGAGGAGGCAGTGAATAAATTAGCAAAACCATTTGTATGAATCTGGGAAAATGAAACGCTGTTTGCAAAGAAACTACTGAGCGAAAATGTCTGAAATTTTCACAGGAGGTCCAGGGAATGATAATAAAGAGGGCTGTTACAAAAAAAATAAGTAAACTGAAAAAAATCAATAAAAAAAAAAAATCGGACTTTTAAAAAAAAATAAAAAAAAAAAATGCTTAAAGTATCCTAAAAAATCTATAAATAAAGAGACTTTTTGCTGCAGAATTTTATAATGAACGGTTTATTAGATATTGAATTAAAACGGGAATATTTTTAACATTGAAGTCTATGGGATTCTCCTGAATAAACTTGCCGAATTAAACCACCGAATGGCAGGGCATTAGGGGAACCTTTCACTGCTGGTTTGTGTTCTCTGAATAGCCGAAGCAGTGCTTTTTCATGGGGATTTCACTGCTCTCGAACAGGCACCGTATGTTCAGGCAATTCGCCAGGATTTGGCGAATTGCCTGCTCTCTGGATAGCCGAATGGTCAGGAAAGGTAACCGAACACTGATTTTCAGCGTTCGGTTACCTTTCTCAAGCAATTCGGATCTCTTTGGATAACCCTGACTGTATTGCCAAAGCTCACATATTGCCCACATATTGCCCCCAGCTCACATATAGTGGGTCTCTCCCACTCTCTCAGGCCCCTCCAAGTGTTCTTCCTTTGAGCGTTCGCCAGCAAAGGTTGTAGCCCAGTGGCTCGCCTGGGATCCACCAGCCGTGGTGTTGCGAGATCCTGGATTTCCCGTAATCTCGCGTGATCACGGCTGGTGGATCCCAGGCGAGCCACCGGACGCTCAAAAGAAGAACACTTGAAGAGTGCTGTTCAAGCACTTCCCACGAACACGGACACCGGACGGCAAGCCAGCCCAGCACTGGCTTCCGGTATCGGTGGCATCTGCACACGTACCGAGTACCTGTACAGATCCCGGTATCGGCACCGATACTAGTATCGGTATCAGTGCATCCCTAATATCTATAGTAACTGGATGCACGGGAGTGAGTGATGTCACACGTTCCTGGCAAGCAGTCTGTAACTGAGCGCATCCACCTGGAGCGCATTAGGGCTGTAAGTAACCTGGTTGGTGAGTGATATCGTTACTTCCTTTATATACTGTGCTTTCTATGTGTAATGTTACCTTGAAAATGGCTCCCAAGAGAGCCGAAACGCCGGTAACTATTTTTAGTCTGTGATAAATACATTTTGTATTTTTAGAATTTTGAGTTTGGCCAACCCTTGGATTTTTTTCATATTATCTTGGGCCTTGCAAAATGTTTTGTGCTGATTTAGCATTTTTTTAAAGGTGTTGCTGGTATCCTGTATACTTTATATATAACTTAATAAGTTTATTTTAAGGTGACCATATCGGACATGTTTAAAGGGACACATATAATTTAATTATGCTGATGGGCAGTGCATGTAAAATGCCACTCTGCAACATGTAGAATCCATACACTCCAGATAAGAAATCAAAAAGGAATCCAAGGAGACTTGCCTTGATTTCCTCCCTGCAGCATATGGATTATACATGTTGCAGGGCATCACTTTTCCCTGTGCTCCCCTCTGCATGAAATAGCAATATGTGTCCCTTTAAACATGGCTGATATGGATCGGTATCTATTATCCATCCCTACTAACACATTTTTAGGAAGAGATATGAAAATTATTGTTGAAAACATACCTATAGTGGTGTTTGTGATCTGAGATCCACAGATACTTCCACTTGGACACGTCACGCTGCTGCCGGTGCACGTGGAGTTTAAACTTTCGCAATTTACACAAGAGAGTGATCGAACTGAAAGCAGAAACATCACAAAGAGACAGAAGCTCAGTAACAAGTGAAGGAAATAAAGCCGTGTTTATAAATCAATCATTTCAGCATTAAATTGCGATGGGCAGAGATGCAACAATAGTAAACGAGGTTCTGGGACACAAACAGACAACACTCAATAAGAAGCTGCCATCGTCCACAAATGCAGCTGTTCTTTCCCTTCAATGAATAATACGAAGGTAGGAATGAAATCCCTCCCCTGCAATTTGAGAAATGATGGACGAGATAAAGTGACTAAACACCAAATGTAAATTGGGTAAACTCCCCAATAATGAGGAAATATCCCTCCTTATATTATAAACACATTACCTTTATTAATGATTAATTAAAATTATATCCTTTATTATTAAAACAACAACAGGTCATCCAATGACCAAAATGACTCGCCTTAGGCGATTGCAACTCATTAGTTTGGTGTTAAAGCTGTGTTAGTTCTAGATAGCTGTTGGAAAATCTAGACATTATTAGTATTCCAAATGTGTATAGTGCTCCATTAAATGGAGATATTATTCATACAAATTTAGTTTACACACATTCCTTATATATTAGGTACAATGCTATAAAACACTATCCAGAATGAGGGATTTAGTGGCCTCACTGGCTATTATTTTGATGTTAAAGTAGCTAAATGGACTTTCTAAAAATAACACTTTTTAAAAAATGTATGTTATATTTTCACCAAACATGGTCATGTTTATCATTGGAAAGACCATGCTCTCTATCTGCCACCGATGGGGGGTCTAAAGGACCACCCTGTCTCCACCACTGGGCAGCTAGGGAATAATTGCCCAATTGATGTCATTGCGCACATGCGCGACAATGTCAGTAGGTGGAGGGAGGCCCCAGAACATACTGCAAGAATTGGAAAAAAATAGAATAGAAGGAGCATTACATTCTAGTAACCAGCGACGTGAGCACATTGTACAGTAACATACCTCACCAAGAAGGCATTGTGGCTGTGAAAAACATTCTGGAGAAAGCCAACAATCTCCCCCCAGAACAGGTGGAATACATCTCAGAAGGAATGAACCTCATTCTTACAAATAACTATTTTTGGTTCAATGAGGATTTCTTCCTACAAATAAAAGGAATGGCGATGGGAACTAAATTTGCCCCAAGCTTCGCAAACCTATTTATGGCAGAGTGGAAGGAACCCCTTGTATGAAGTGGTGAAGAAGACCTTATATTCTATCAATGATATTTTTATGATTTGGGGAGGAGAAGAACAGAATCTGGAGAAGTTCCTAGTTGAAATGAACAACAGAAATGAAAATATCAAATTGGAAACCCAATGGAGTAAAGAAAAAGATCAACTTTTTAGATTTGACCATCTACCCAAATGGGAACCAAGTAGCCACCAAAACCTTCTTTAAACCAGTAGATGGCAGCTAGTTTTATTTATGAAGTCGTTGCAATCTAGAAAGATGGCTGGAAGGAGTGCCCAAAAGCCAAATCCTGAGAATACACAGGAACTGCACGGACATAGGCTGTAAAAATCATTTGAGGAGAAAGGGTATGATAAAAGCCTACTGGAAATAAAGGAAGAAATAAAAAAAAGGACAGAAAAGACCTCCTGGAATACAGAAATAAAGACATCATAAACCTCAAGGCCAAACCTCCGTTTCCTATCATCTTCGAGAACAATCAACAAAACAAAACCATTAGGAAGATCGTGAATAAATATTGGCCTATCCTTAGACAGGACCTGCTATTAGCTGACATTCTTCCGGAAAAGCCACATCTCGTCTGCAGAGGGACTAGGAACCTTAAAAAGATCACCAGAAGCGAGTACCCAGCACAGGGGGAAAAAGAATATTTTGAGATCGAAAAAGGAATCCACGGCTGCGGAAACTGCCTCAGGACCTAAATTGGACCTTAGGTGCCAGCTAGTGCCTTCACACCGTAACCCCTCCTGAGGTATTGTGGAAGAGTGCAGGGGTGGACCCTGCCGTCAAATATTACAACAATATGAATCTGGTACACGCGTCAGTGCACCCAAATATTGTGCCTTTGGTGCCAGCTAGTGCCTTCACATTGTAACCCCTCTGAGGTATTGTGGAAGAGTGCAGGGGTGGACCCTGTGGTCAAATATTACAATGATTTGAATCTGGTACATGCATCAGTGGCAGTGCACCCAAATATTGGGCCTTTGGTGCCAGCTAGTGCCTTCACAACGTAACCCCTCTGAGATATTGTGGAAGAGTGCAGTGGTGGAGGTTTTGGGAATACAGAAGAGATCCCCAATCTATCTGAACGTCCTTTCAGAAAGCACGCTGGATGAATGGCAACCTAGTAGCTGCATAGCATATTGGCTAACTTCTGGCCAGTGATCCAATATCAACACCTAGTAAGCCAGTGGATCATCTTCTGTAAAGGTATCCAGGTCTGCCCTTGTCCCTAGGTAGTACTGCACCATATGGTGAAGACGCTGACAATGGATGCCTACATTTGATGTCCCTGGGCGTCGTGGACTAAAAAAATTGGAAAAGGCATTAGTCAAGCGGCCCCCTTCACCTCTGATCAACCGCAGCCTCAGAAGCACCTATGTCATCACTTGGGAACCTACCAGTGCTGGAAAGGTGTTACACAAGTGTCGCTTTAGAGCGTCCTCAAGTTGTTTCATCCTGTCCTCCCTTTGTGAGGGCAGGATGAGCTCTGCAACCTTACCCTTGTATCGTGGATCAAGAAGGGTTGCCAACCAGTAATGATCCCTCTCCTTGATAGCACGAATCCTGGGATCCTTTAGCAGGCTTTGCATTATAAGGGAGCCCATGCAGCGTAGGTTGGAGGTGGCATTACCTTCCGAGTCTTCCTGGTCGCTGAGGATGACCGTATTGTGCACTGACTCCTCCCAGCCACATACTAGTCCTTGGGTTTCTGGGGACACAAAACCCTCCCTTGAGGAATCCCCACCTTCAATGCCCCCACAACTTAAATATTCCTCCTCATCCTCCTCCTTTCTGATCTGAGGACCTGCAGGAATGCTGTCTGCGTAAAGACTGGGGCCTTAACCTCCCTGGCGGTCTAATTTTTTCAAAATTTTGTGTCTAAAAGCGTCTCAATTTTTTTTAAAGGAAAGGTGTTTTTGTACATAGTTGGCCTGTAATAATTAGGATTCACGCACTGAAATCAGTGCAATCTAGAGTCCTTACTGGTAAAATCCTTGATAAATAAATTAATAATAAAAAAAAGTAAATACACTGAGTCCGATAAAGTTTGAAACACGACATAATAATTTATTATTCCAAAATAATGCAAATAAATGATATTCAATAAAATACAACAAAAAACACTGAAATCTGTCTGCAAGCAAGGGTGAGACGATGTATGGTCTATTTCTTATCCTGTAATGTGCCGTTCATAAACATTACACTGTATAATCCAAAATGTACACTGTAAAATTCTTTTTTTTCTAAGTGTTCTGCTGATCCCACCCACCCTGCACCATGTGACTCGGAGGGAGCCTTCCAGGAAGCAGCTCGCCGCGGGGGACAGCGAGGGAGCCAGGAGGAGGTGAGTATGCATCCAGCCCGAGCATCCATCCCAGCCCAGAGACAGAGAAGGAGGAGGAGGAAGAGGAAGAGGTGGTGGAGCAGACAGACCTCATATAAGCAGCTTTCTAAAGGCGTAGTGGATGAACAAGCTCCAGCACAGAGCCCCTTCCTGGATCCCTCCCAGCTGCAAGCAGAGTTACCCAGTGTGCCTTGAAGGAAATGTAACGGCCCTGTCCATGCTTGCTGGACCACGTGTCAGCAGTAATGTGCACCTTGCTGCTGACTGCTTTTCCCAATGACTCAATAGCATTGTCTTCCACGTGCTGGTATAGTGCTGGAATGGCCTTCCATGAAAAGAAATGGTGTTTTGGAACCTGCCACTGTGGTACAGCACATTTGGCAAATTCACGGAAGGAGGTAGAGTTCACCAGCTGGAAAGGCAGGAGCTGTAATGCGAGTAATTTTTCAAGCTTGCATTTAGACGCTGTGTAAGGGGATGGTTGGAACTATATTTTTTTCTTACACTGCAGCAGCTGGGGCAATGAAATCTGACTGCGTAAATCTGCAGCTGATGGGATGCTGTCACATTCTGAGGAAGGACCTGGTACACCCATTACTGTAGCATCATCCCTGTCAGTGGAGGTTGTAGGCAATGACATGGCAGGACATATAGTGGGGGTAGAGACAGATGAGGAGGAGGAGGACCTATGCAAAGTGTTGTGCCAACGGGATGCGTGGCAGGTGGTCATATGTCTTATCAAGCACATGGTACCCAAGTGTGTGGTGTTTTTCCCACTCTTGATACTCTTCAGACATAGCTACAAATAGCAATGCTGCAGTCTGCTGCACATTTTGTGAAGGACTCCCAGACAGCAGAGTTCCTGCACGTGTGCTTTGAGACAACAACTCCCTGCACCTGAGCAGCTCTGACTTTTGATGCCTTGGACTGGCTGCAGTTGCTCATAGAGGACATTGTGCCTCATTTTTGTTGGGCCTCCTCCTCCTCACTTGACTCCTCTGTTCGATTAGGCACCCAGGTGGAGTCAGTGACCTCATCATCATTGTCATCAACCCCTATCTTTTCATCACTGGAGCCAAACTGGCAATATGCTGCTGGGGGAACATGAGTGCAAGTTCTTTGTGTGTCACTGGCACACCCTCCCTCTAGACTGATTTTATTCCCTTCCTCAACCTCAGAGATTGAATCAGAGCACTGTAGTTGCTGCGCATCCTCAAGCAGCGTGTCACTGTCATTGTAGTCAAACAATTCAGCTGACTCCTCCGTGTATGATGGTGAGGCTACGGCAGGAGTAGCTGTGGACATGGAGGCTGAATTAGATGTTATGGCAGCTGAGGTGGACTGTAAACCACTACAAGCCTGGCTGGCGGAGGACTCGGATGGCCTGGTTAGCCAAACCTGCAAATCCTCTGTATGTTGCTGCTCCTTAAGACGGCCAGCACCAGTTAGAAAGGACAAGCGTGCCCCTGCAGAGGATGCACCACGTCCACGACGGCACAGCCTTCTGACACAGAGGCTGCTTACCCTCTTAAAGATATACATAACTCTGATTCAACTCTGTTATAACGATTGGAGATATGCAGAACTCTGATTCAACGGTGTTATCTAGATTAAAGATATTCAGAACTATGCTATAACTCCGTGATACACCCTGTCCCTTATAGCTGGCAGTGCCAAGACAAAGATTTAAATTCCCAGAACTCTGGTATAAGTCAGTGATACACCCTGATGGCACTGCCAGCTGCTGCCAGGCTAACACACAATCAAATTCCCATAACTCTGGTATAAGTCAGTGATACACCCTAATAGCCTGGCAGCAGCTGGCAGTGCCAATACACAGATTCAAATTCCCAGAACTCTGGTATAAGTCAGCAATACACCCTGATATGCAACAATCTCCTCTCCTCTCTGATTCACTCCTGCAACAAACACACGCCTTTTATAGTGTGCTGCGGGACTTAGCTCTGTGAGCCCATGATTGGGCAAAATTTGCCCAATCAGGACTCTGAGCCCTGATTGGCATAGTCTTGCACCTGTCTTGCACCTGATCTGTGGTCAGGTGCAAGGCTGTAGCCAATTACAAGCTTCAGGCCAGTGGAAAAGTGCATTGTGGACGAACACGCTGAAATGTTCGCTGTTCGAATGGTCATTGTTCGAATCGAACTCATGTTTGAATCGAACCGCCAGCCCATCCCTAATGTGCAGCGTCTGACGTCTCTTAATCACGCACACACGCCACTATGCCGACGCAGCACACTCTGTGCGTCAGTACTAGCGGTTCAACGTTCTTGCAAAAATGTGTTTGTTTGCCGCTTGCATTGTACAGCCGCACTTTTGTGCAGCCGTAATTTGTATGTTGTCCGTCATTGGACGTATTTTGCTGCTACCACGGCCGTAATAAAGTGTGGCGAAACGCACGTTCACACTGCGTTCGTCTGACCCCAGTTTTACTATGAGCAAGCTAAAAGAGCAGCTCTTACACCTATTATACCAAAGAGATCAGAAACTTTGCTGTTGCATTACAGTAACCAGTGAGGGGGCAGAATACAGGGGGAGCTGTGGGGTCATTCGCTGCCGTACAGGGATAAGTTTCAGGGGGTTATGAGTGTAAATCCCTATACAGTACAGATACAAGATGTTGCTGTAATTGCCATACACAGGCATTATGCAGCACATACAGATACAAGGTGTTGCTGTAATTGCCATACACAGGCATTGTGCAGCACATACAGATACAAGGTGTTGCTGTAATTGCCATACACAGGCATTATGCAGCACATACAGATATTGCATTGCTAATAATCTCATTCTGATCACTACAAACCCCCATAAGCAGATCTCACCATTTTATTATCTGTCTGCAGCATATTTACTGCCTCTGCCTGTATATTGATAATGCAGACCCCATGTAAGCAGGAGATCTCACCATTTTATTATCTGTCCGCAGCACATTTACTGCATCTGACACAATGGTCATTTCTGCCTGTATGCTGATAATTAAGACCCCGTTTGAATTGTGTAAGATAAGGGACACCATCTACCGTTTAGAACCTTTTATTCTAACAATATTTCTGTAAAGTACAAACGATTGCATGAAAAATTTTAAATGAGCAAATTTACATTATTTTAATTTATTTTTAACTATCTCATATCTCTTATAAAATTAGTTGTTGACTTAAAATCCCCTCTTTCAAGTAAATGTTATGATAACTGTTTTTCAAATAAAAGTGCTTGTTGCCAGTAAAGAGGTTAACGATTGGCTTTCACTGTAGTTTGATCATTTATGTACCCATTATTTACCAGATGTCCCAGGAAATGGCAATTCTATGCTCCTTGATAAAAGCAACTAAAGGGTTCATTTAACTTTCTAGAACATTCTAGACCTATTGGAAGGTTGCCATCTAATGTCTGACTTCTTTATCAAAATTTAAAAAAATAGTCAACGAAAACTAATAACATAAGGGTCTATTCACTAAAAGGTGAAACTCATGAGAATTGGCAGAAGAGAACAATCTAGACCAGTGTTTCTCAAACCTGTCCTCAGGGCCCTCCGCCTCACCAGGTTTGCAGGGTATGTGAAGCACAGCACAGGTGATATGATTTGCTGCTCAGTGATTGCAGGATTCAGTCTGCATTTCCTCAAGGTGATCTGCAAATTCTGGCCTGGTTGAGGGTCCCGAGGACAGGTTTGGGAAACACTGATCTAGACCAACCAGACGATTTGGAAAGTGAGATAAATGGGAGAATTTTTCTGGTTTGGCTATTCTGACCTAGAATTTGCACTACTCCAGCCAACTCTCCTGATTTCACTCTTTAGGGAATAGACCTGTAAGAGTCACTACTGTGAATTTGAGTTAAATTTCAGTGCTTTATTTTCAGCCCATTTTGGCTCAGTTCGACGATTCCATTTCGCTGTAAATATGGTGCATTCACTATTCACTGAATGTTCACTGTATTGCGCCGAGTCGCCAAAGCAGTTATTGGATGGTGGGCAAAAAAAGCCAAAAGGGGCCGAATTGGCCTTGGTTAATTCCACCGAACTGGGGGAAAAAAATAGGTAGTCTCCCTTTCTCCAAATATGAGGTTAAATCAATAAAAATGTAGTTAAACGTTTATTTAAATAATAATAAGGCACATTAAAAATAATGAAAAAGTGGTTTTAAAAATAAAGGGCAGTATTACAATGTTGGTGCTAACTTAACCAGAGCAGTTGTAAACGTAAAACCTCCATAGGCTATAATGGCTCTGGGAAGTTTACAACAGCTCTGGTTAAGTTAGCACCAACTATGTAATATGGCCCAAAAAGGGCTATATTACATACTTGGTGGTAACTTAACCAGAGCTGTTGTAAACTTCCCAGAGCCACTATAGTCTATGGAGGTTTTGGCCCCTATTACACGCTTCGCGCAAATGTGCTCGCACAATTTTTTTTGCGCACACAAAAAAACGTTAGTGCGCGCATATTAATGCAGTAGTATGCTCCGAGCGCAGTTTTTCAGCCTTCAACTTTTTACGTGCGCAAATCCGACGTTCAAATTCGTGCGCAAATCAACATTGCGTGCAGGAATCAGTGGGCAGACTGTTTTTTCACGGTATTCAGCCAATCAGAATTAAGAACCACCATTTTCTAAAGTTAGGTTGTTGCTGTCAAAGTCAATCTGCGTATATGTGCTGCAGCAAAAAATTGTTTTGACAAATTATTAATTTTTGATGTCTGGGTATGTGTAGAATGTAACTGTACTGTCCTGTATTTTTTTTTTTTTTTTTGCTGAGTTATTTTGTTTCGCCACCAATGATCATATTTGCAGTTAACACCAAGTTTTCAAAGACGTTACGAAAATTTGCGCAAACGTCGCTCGTACGACTTTGCGCCAAGATTGTAATACCATCCGCACTAACGCCTTTGCGCTCATAATGTTAAGTATAGAATGCGCGCACGAACTTGCGCTCGCTCTGGGTTCGCGCATGGTCACTCACGTTGGACGTTAATGCACATCGTTTGCGCGAACGTCGTGCTACGACGTTCCGCTCAAATGGTTTTGTCCTCGCGCAAAAGCACATTTGCGAGCAAATGTGCTGCGCGAAGCGTGTAATAAGGGACATTAAGTTTACAACTGCTCTGGTTAAGCTTAGCACCAACATTGTAATACTGCCAAAAGTCTTCTAAAAAGTTTTCAAAAGAAGTTTTCTAAAAAAACAAAAATCATAATTGGTCTTAATAATGATATCTTTTAAAAAAAATCCATTTATTATTTTTTGCAAAAACCTATTTTTAGCTTTTTATTATTTAAAAGACCTCTTTGTGTTTTTTAAAAGACATTTTTGGAGTCTTTTTTTATTTTTTTAAATATATTTTTTATTTATTTTTAAAAGGACCGTTTTTATTATTCAGGCACATTTTTACTACATCTTTATTGATTTAAGCTCCTATTTGGAGAATAGGCGACTTTCTATTTATGTTTTCAGTTCTGTGGAATTTGCTGCTGTTAATTCGGCGCTTATCTGAGGTTTGCGCCAACATCTGATAACAGGCTTCGGGGACTCAATTTTTGGCAAAATACAGTGAGCATTCGATAAATATTAAATTTACAGAATTTTCGAAGAAAAGGAATCGCCAAAATGCTCCGAAAGGAAAAGAAATCTAGTTAAATTTCGGTGCTTTGGCTAGGCTTGAGAACGGGGCGTTTGAGTGCCCAGGCACACCCTAATGTTAGGAAAAGAGTTCTTTCACCTCTTACATTAATGTGTCCCTTATATGGCTCTCAAAGAATAACATAAAAACAGGACATACTTGAAAACGAGAGAAATCTCAGTGTATCCGTCCTGGTAAAATACTTTGCAAATAAATAAATAATCTGTATCTCTGATTACAGGATTGTTATTACTAATGAAAAATTTGTATTTTGTGCAAAATCTTCCAATCCTAAGTCTTCAATTAATCAAAGTTCCATGGGTGCACCCCCTAATGTAACGGGCTGCGCACGCCAGTGGTGCTTTGTGAATAGACCCCATAATGTAACACTGTAAGGCTAGGGTCAGATGAACGTGATTTCTACGGCCTGTGCATCCGTGCAGTACAGACGTACGTCAGTACGGAAGACACAGTAGTGGCCACACAGTCCTTTTTTTTCACTGACATATATATTTTGACGGATGTAGGAGGGAAAAAAATTAAAAAGCAAAACCATTTTGTCCGTGAAAAATGCTGGACGTATAAATGCAGTCCGTCTGACCACGGTCCATCACTCACACACAAAGCTATGCAGACGTTGCGGATGCAGCGCACTTTGTGCGGCCGTTCTAGTGGTTGTACGTTCTTGCCTGCCTTGCGTCCGTTTGCCGCGGCCGTGGTGCGTCCGCAGTTCAGTGCGGACGTACTTCATGTGTTGGTGTCCTATGGGGTTTCTGTCATGCTATCACGGACGTACTTTTAGGCGCCATCATGGACGTGAACACTACACTCGTCTGACACCAACCTTACTGCTTTAAACACTGGAAATTCTAGTTGAAATCAAAACTATAATTATTTAAAGCCACATAATAATCAAATTTTCCTGAAATTGCACCAATTCACTGCTTGGTAGATATACAGTACTAAAAAAACAAAATCTACTGCTCTTCTGAAAGTTAATGCAGACACACATTTAGATATGGTTTTATAATCCTTTAAGTGAAGTGAAGCACATAGGGAATAATACAGTTACATTAAGGTTTCACATAATGACATTAAATGAGGTAATAAATACAGTATTTACCTGTTGTCACCGTTGCTAAAAGCACACACAGAAACCCCACAAGAGAATTCATTGTAAGGTTTCACCTCCTTCGATGTATATGACAATGCGAAGAACTGGTGGTGAAAATGAAAAGCTAGGACCAACGTCAGCTGCAAACTCTCTCACATACGTATACACACACATACACATATATATACACACGTGATGGAAGAGGAGGACCATAATGACCAAAGGAGGAAAAAAAACAGGAGGGTCTTATGGAAGGGTGTGTTTTTGCCACATATGTGCCACAAAAAGAGAGAAAAGCCGAAACCGAACAAAAACCTGTCTCTACAATCCATCATGAGGCAGGGTTAGACAGGTTCTCTTTCTCTTTCTCCACCACTGTACATATGGAAAGGTGGTGTTTGGTATTTCATTCTGCTCAACTCAAGGGTTGGTCTGCTTCAAGAAAATGCTTCCAATTCCTCTAAACAGCATCAAGCATCACACAGAAGGTCTATTTTATCTGAGCTGGCAGTTGGAGCTACTAATGGATACATTTGGTGCCTGCAGTTGTCCATTAGTCACGTCCTCATAGGAGTGTACGTCTATTAGTAATTATTATTACTATCATTTATATAGCTTCAACAGTTTACGCAGCGCTTTCCAATAACCATAGGGAAGATACAAATAAACGGACATAGGATGGAGACAAGAAGTGTAGAGGGCCCTGCTCATAGGAGCTTACAGTCTATAGGGATTGGGTGGAGGAAGACAAGAGGAGATTAATTGGTTGTCAGGATCACCAGTGCCAGTGGTTCAGGAATGGTGAGGGCCATGGAAGTGGCATCAATCATGATGTGCAGGTTGGTGACGAGAGGGACAGGTCGGCATCAGTAATGTGGTGCACTAATCTGAAGAGACGGATTTTGAGGGATTTCTTGAAGGCCCGAATATTAGGGAAGAGTCTGAAAGGGTGAGGCAAGTCATTCTACAGGACCGGAGCTGCCTTTAAGAAATTTCCGAGGTGAGAGTTGGCGTTACAAGTGTAGACAGAGGAAAGGGAGAGGTTGACCGCTGACCAGCAGTGATGGGCCGAACACTCCATTTTCAGTTTGCATTCGAACTCGAACACCCGAAAAAGTTTGACCGCAAACTCGAACACAATGCGAACACCATTAAAGTCAATGGGGCTCGAACGTTCGAAAATTAAGGTTCCCTCCAAGAGGGCATATATGCAAGATATTGGCCATAAAAGGTGTATGGGGGTCCGGGCACTGCCCTGGGGACAGGAAACAATGAAAAAAAGTAAAAAAAAAACGGTTTTAACCCTTTCACTGCTGAGTGCTGAGCCATTTCAACGCTGTGCGCTGAGCTCATTTTTACCGCTTTTGCTCATGTTTAAATACGATTTGAAGCCATGGGAAATGTTTGACCAACAATGAGTGGGAAATGTTTGACCAACAATGAGTGGGAAATGTTTGACCAACAATGAGTGGGAAATGTTTGACCAAAAAGGAGTGGGAAATGTTTATGAATCCCATAGGCTTCAATGTTAAAAATATTCCCGTTTTAAGTCAATATCTAATAAACAGTTTATTATTATATTCTGCAATAAAGAGTCTCTTTATCTTTAGACTTTTTTAGGATCTTTTAAGCATTTTTTGGAATATTTTTGACATTCTTTTTTCCTCGAACTTTCCGCAAACGTCCCGAAAAGTTCAAAGTGCGCGAATTTTCGAACAGCCAATGTTCGAATCGAACTTCGAACCGATTCGAACCGGCAGTCCATCCCTACTGACCAGGGGTTGACTGACAACTAATGGGGCCCCCGGGCAATAGGAGGTCATGGGGCCCCCTTGTTCCGCATCCACAGGAGGCCACACCCATACAAAACCCCACCCCCTACAACGCAACACCCACATGTACATTATTGTGCTAAAGAATATATTTCTGAACTCCTTAAAATAACCTTTTTTAAAATTTGTGTGAAAAAAATCTACTTGGACCCACAGGCGAATTGGAGAATCCATTGTGCCCCCTCCAGGTGAGGGCAAGATCTCAGCCCACAGTGAAAGTAGAAAGATATGGCACTGAGTTGCAGGACTTCAGCGACGTGACAAGCACATCCTCTGCACTTAAACATGAAACCAGAGGATGTGCTCAGCACGTCGCAAGCAGCGAAGAGGTTAAAGGGAAAAAAGGGGATACAATTTAAGTAGAGTGCCCATTTAACCTCTTGCTGCCCAACACCAATATTTAGTCTCCTACCTGTACCTCACAATGCTGTCAAGACGCTGTCATTCTTACTTTGTGGAGTGCAGGCAGCAGATAATATGGCGATTCTACGAGCAATACCAGCCTTTTGGATGCAGGGCAAGGGGGCAACGTGACAAGGACACAGGCGCATAATTTTACTCACAGCAGCCTGTTTAAAAGCAAATATATGTATTTACACACACAACCATACGTTTACATACATAACCATATATCCCATACACCCCAGTGGTATGTAGCAATAAAACTCACAGTAATGTGTGGTGTGTATGAGCATATCCCAGAATCCACAGCAATAAAACTCACAATAATGTGCAGCGTGCATGAGCGTATCACAGAATCCACAGCAATAAAACCTCACTGTAACGTACTGATAGTTTTGTTCATCCCCCAGTATATCAATTGTCATCTTATTACCCCCTCCAGTATATCAATTGTATTTTATCCCCCTCCCCCAAGGAAGATCAATTGTTTCCCCCCCCTCCCCCCAAGCAAAATAAATTATATTCCCTCTCTTCCCCCTCAGCAAAATCAATAGCATTTCCCTCTTCCCTTCTCCTCAGCAAAATCAATTGTATTCCCCCCTCCTTTCCCCCCAGCAAAACCAATTGTATTCCAACCCTCCCTTCCCCCCAGCAAAATCAATTATATTCCCCCTCCTTTCCCCAAGCAAAATCAATTATATTCCCCCAGCAAAATCAATTATATTCCCCTCCCTTCCCCCAAGCCAAATCAATTATATTCCCCTACCTTCCCCCCCAACAAAATCAATTGGATTCCCCCTCCTTTCCCCCCAGCAAAATCAATTATATTCCCCCCTCCCTCCCCATCAAAATCAATTGTATTTCCCCCTCCCCATCAAAATCAATTATATCCCTCCCCCAGAAACAAAATCAATTATATTCCCCCCTCCCTCACAGCAAAATAGATTGTATTCCCCCCTCCCCGGGTCACTCATCTCACTGGCATTCATGGAGAACAATCTTCTGTAATCTTCTCAGGCTAGCTGGACTCTATCCTGTCTACTATCTTCCACCGCCATGTGCCCTGCGCGCATCACGTGAGGGGGCGGAGCAGAGGAGCCAATGCAACGTGCCTGCAGGAGTAAACAGTGTGGGAAGCAGGCACGCTGCAGCACCGTCTCTGGGCCATAGCTGCCCGAAGCTGAGGGGAACCGGTGGAGGTGGGGCCCACTGTACCTGCACAAACCGGACAGGCCCCTAATAACCCGTGGACCCTCGGGCAGTGCCCAAATGCCGAGGGGTCAGTCTGCCCCTGCCACCGACCTGAGTGATCTAGAAGGGAGCCTCCTCGTGAAGTAACAAAGACGTGTAAGGAGGGGTCACATTATCAAGCGATTTGAACTTGAACGCCAGTATTTAAACTGTAGTGTATCCTGAAACATACCGAAAGCCAATAGCGGAACCGGCAGAGGTGGGAGGTATGTGAAGAGCGGCCTCACAGCTGCTGGCAAGGTCTCCTAGTGTTCCTAGGAGACTACGAGACCGGAGAGCTGTCCATTGAATCACATGTACTCTGGGAAACATTTAATAATTTTGTATCTGACCCCCGGCATTGTCTGACTATCCTGTCTTCTATTAACCCTTGGCTCTGATATCTTGCCCTGATATTCATCTCCTGGCTCCTGTTTACCACTCATTCCGGTTTTCTGTCTGTCTATCCTGTATTTAGAAATCTGGTTACCTAAAGACCGGCAGAGTAGGTCTGTGTGCAGGGATTAGACATTATATATTTTCGTGACATGTTCCTTGTGGCGACTCTTGCCTGTGGGCACATTCCACTCATCAAGCCTTGCAAACATCATCTGACACATGTGGGAAAGTGGATTGTCGAGGAAATGTAACAAATGCAAGAGCAAAACATAAGGGGCTATATTACAATCTAGACTCTAAAACGAGCACATTTAGGAGAAAGCCTGTGCCTGCAGGTTTCTCCTTAGCATCCCCATTTCAGCGTGATATTACGGTGCAGGCACTAATCCAGCAGCCTGCACCGTAACCCAGCGCTAAGCTTCAGGATGCTTGCGGTAGCGCTAAGCGGTGCCTCGAGCATACCCTCCATGGAGTCTCCTGGACTTCATTAAGGCTTACGCTGCCAGTAACATGACCTGCAGGATCTCGCCTCACGAGATCCGGCAGGTCAGCATAGTGCTACAGACGGAGACTGAGAAAGTCTCTCTCTGCACCCGGTGGCAAAAAGAAGCAGATGGAGCCGCTGCTCTCACCGCAGGATGAGAGGTGAGTTTCTGATTTTTCAGGGGGGGTTTCAGCTGGTGCTGACTGTATCCGCAGAAGCGGAATCCATTAGTGTCACACAAAGGCATCGCTTCTGCGCAGTGTGTCAGATTTTAAACCCAGAATTATTTTTATTTTTTTTCTTGTCTTCTTCCCAAAGGATTAGGCAAGGCACCTCTGATTTTTACAACCCTCTTATCTGATCTGCTCTCTGGGTGGAGGGCTGAATGGAAACATGATCCAAATAGGGTAAGGGGCCAGGTCTTTGTACAGGAAGCTCACCCAAATCTCAGTGTATTTCTCCGAAGACTTGGGTTGATGAACATCTCTAAGAACCTTCTGCGACATTTAAAATCTGGAAATACCCATGGAAGAGCTAAGTTCCATTTTATTTCAAGGACTGTATTTACAGTGTTTCATTGTATAATTGTATGTCTTGTTTTGTGATATCGCCACTGTGTAAAGTTTTATTTTGTCCGTTTCCATTAAAACGTTGCAACCCAGTACTGTCTTTGCGCTAGATGATTCACACTTCTCGACTAGCTTGGTTCAGCGTTACTGTAGAATATAACATTTGGTATACATATTAGACATTAGGGTTTCACCGATACCGATATTAGTATTGGTGCTGATACTGGGTACTGCAGGAGTACTTGGTACTCGTGCAATACCCTCGATATTTTCCCCGATACCGGAAGCCGGCATCGAGCCGGCTTGCCGGCATCAAGGGGCTGGGACGACTGTCCGAATGCTCTATCGGCATTCGGACAGGCCCTGCAGCTGCTCTAAGCATTGTTTCATACTTACTTTCCTGGGCGACGCCGGGAAAGTCTTCGCGCGTGCGCTCGATGGAAGGCCCCCAGCCGCGATCACGTGGTCCCACGTGGTCGCAGCTGGGGCCTTCCAACGAGCGCACGCGCGGAAACTTTCCCAGCGTCGCCCAGGAAGGTAAGTATGAAACAATGCTTTAGAGCAGCTGCAGGGCCTGTCAGAATGCCGATAGAGCATTCGGACGGGCACCTGGCACTGAACGTGTTCATACTTATCTTCCTGAGGGACGCCGGGAAGTTTCCGCGTGTGCGCTCATTGGAAGGCCCCAGCTGCGATCATGTGGACCACGTGATCGCGGCTGGGGGCCTTCCAATGAGCGCACGCGCAAAGACTTTCCTGGGGTCGACCAGGAAGGTAAGTATGAAACAATGCAGAGAGTGCCAGGTGAGTGGGGGGGCATTATCCATGAGCTGGGAGGCAAATCCATTAGCTGGGGGTCAAATCCACGAGCTGGGGGGCATTATCCATGAGCTGGTGGGCAAATCCATGAGCTGGGGGGCAAATCCATGAGCTGGGGGGCATTATCCACAAGCTGTAGCGCAAATCCATGAGCTGTGGGGGCAAATCCACGAGCTGGGGGCATTAGCCATGAGCTGGGGGCATTATCCATGATTTGTGGGGCATAATCCACGAGCTGGGGGTCAAATCCACGAGCTGGGGGGCATTATCCATGAGCTGGTGGGCAAATCCATGAGCCGGGGTCAAATCCACGGGCTGGGGGGCATTATCCATGAGCTGTGGGGCAAATCCATGAGCTGTGGGGGCAAATCCACGAGCTGGGGGCATTAGCCATGAGCTGGGGGCATTATCCATGATTTGCGGGGCATAATCCATGAGCTGGGGGGCAAATCCACGAGCTGGGGGGCATTATCCAGGAGCTGTGGGGGCATTATCCATGAGCTGTGGGGCAAATCCATGAGCTGTGGGGGCAAATACATGAGCTGGGGGTATTAGTCATGAGCTGGGGGCCATTAGCCATGAGCTGGGGGCAAAGCCATGAACTGGGGGCATTAGCCATGAGCTGGGGGCATTATCCATGATTTGTGGGGTATAATCCATGAGCTGGGGGGCAAATCCATGAGCTGGGGGGCATTATCCATGAGCTGGGGTGCATTATCCATGAGCTGGGGGGCAAAATCATGAGCTGGGGGGCAAATCCATGAGCTGGGGGGCAAATCCATGAGCTGGGGCAATAGCTATGAGAGCTGGGGGCATATCCATGAGCTGAGGGCAAATCCATCAGATGGGGACATTATCCATGATCTGGGGGGAATAATCCATGATCTGGGGGCAAATCCATGAGCTGGGGGGCATATCCATGAGCTGGGGGCATATCCATGAGCTGGGGGGCAAATCCATGAGCTGGGGGCAATCCATGAGAGCTGGGGCATAATCCATGAAAGCTGGGGGGCATATCCATGTGAGCTGAGAGCATTTTTATATGAGGTCTGTTCTTATTGGAAAGTGGTCACATGACATAAAATAAAAGAATCGGTACTCGGTATCGGTGAGTACTTGAACAAAAGTATCGGTACTCGTACTCGGTCTTAAAAAAGTGGTATCGGTGCATCCCTATTGCAAAGGCCTGATCATGGCCTTTCCAATGATACCAAACATGACCAGGAAAAGCAAAAACATGTAAAAAATGGGTATTTCTATTCTCGGGACAAAATTTTGAAACTATTTAGCTGGGGTCTTTTTTGGTGGTTGTAGATTTTGGAGATTAACCCTTTCGCTGCTGAGGCTTTTCCCGCCCCTGTGCTGAGGTCATTTTTTACCTGTTTTGCGCATCATGTTTAAACGTGTTTTGAAGGCTTATTTTAGTATATGACATCGACATATTATATATCGTTCTTTCCGTCAGACTCGGTAGATTCATAATATGTCATTATTATATGTATACGTTATGTCATGTTTGTATATTATAACAAAAAATGCAATAAAATATGTATTTTCAATAATTTACAGCGTGTAAAGTGTTTTTTTCCACATTTTAACATGCGAGCAATTGCGGTTATATTTTGTATGGGGTGCGCTTGTTAAAAAAAATTAGAGATGGGGTCTCGTTACATTTTTTTTTGGGGAAAATGACACCATTTTTAACAAACGCACCGCATACAAAAATCGTTAATGCAGCATCATTGTTCACATTATAATTGAAATGGGAACAATATTGCTGCATTAACAAAACAAAAAAAAAAAAAAAAAAGTGTTTATTTTTTTTTTATTATTTTTTTTTTTTAATTTTTTTTATTTTTATTTTTTTTTTTTTTTTTTTTACAATTTTTTTTACTTTCATGTTTGGTATCGTTGGAACGGCCATGCTCTGGCCGATCCAACGATATCAAAATTTAACCCCTAACTGCCACGGATCGGGAGATAGGGAGTTCATTGGAACTCCCTATCTCCACACTTCGTGGCAGTTAGGGGTTAATGCTAGGACTGGCGTCATCGTGCTGCGCACGATGACGCCAGTCCTCGGGGGAGTTCCCGGAAGCTTGGCGACATCCAAGATGTCGGCCAGCTCCCGGGAAGGATCGCAATCGGCGCTTTTCAGCGCCGATTTGCGATCCAGCTCCCCAGGGGTTAATGCCAGGCATCATTTGGAAGGGCAGGCTGTGCCCTTCCAAATGATGCCTGGGTTAAGCCCCTGTGAGCCGCCGATCGGGAGGGAGAGAGGTCCGAAGGACCTCCCCCCCCTCCCTTTCAGGCGCCTCCTCCGCACATGCGGGGGGGCGCCTGAATTATGTGTCATCGCGGGCGCGATGACACATAATAATGGCGGCCACTGCTCCGGATGCCGGGCTGACATCCAGGATGTCAGCCCGCACCGGAGGGGCCAGCGATCGGCCGGAACCCGGCGCCGAACGCTGACCCCAATGCGAGGACGCGCTCAGCGCGTCCTCCGCATACCAGGGGGAATGCTGAGGACGCGCTGAGCGCGTCCTTAGCATTCAAGTGGTTAAATTACAAAAAAGTGTGTTTTTACCATTTTTTCATCATATTTCATATTTTTGTTATAGTAAATTGTAGGATATGATGGAAATAATAGTATTTTTAGAAAGTCCATTTAATGGCGGGAAAAACAGTGTATAATATGTGTGGGTTGCATAAACGAGTAAGAGGAAAATTTGACCTAAACACGAACAGCGCAGAAACATAAAAACAGCAGCGGGTACTAAAGGACAGATTTGTGTAAAACCGCCCAGTCCCTAAGGGGTTAACTAAGCCTACAAGAGAAAAACAAAGCACATGTAAGATATGAGCAACATGTCGATCCTGTGTGCGCTCATACTCGCTGCCTTTGCTATGAAAGTTTTATTGGTGTGGATCCTGTGAGAACGCCATGCTCACTGTCTTTACTATGAGCTTTTATTGCTGTGGGCCCTGTGTGTTTCTCCATACTCACTGCCTTTACTATGAAAGTTTTATTATTGTGGATCCTGTGTGCGCTAAGACTGGGGTCAGACCAGCGCACTTTTAACGTGCGTTCTGGCGCACTTAATTACGGCCGCAGTAGCAGCAAATGAAGGGGAATGACAGCCAATATACGAAGCACAGCCGCACGAAAGTGGAATTTGAACGCATTTTCTTGAGCGCAGAACCGCTAGTACTGATGTACAGAGTGCGCTGCGGCGGCATAGCGGTGTGTTTGTGTGATTAGGAGACGTCAGACTCTGCTAATGTCCAGCCAACATAACGTCCAGATGCAAAAAAGTTTTTTACTGACGATCCGTAATAAATCACGCACGAAAATGCGTGTCGTCTGACCGTTTTTGCGCATTCCGTGAAAAAATACGTCAATGCGTTCGGACGCACTTTTTGACGTTCGCGGGGAAAAATGCTTTTGTTTGACCCTAGCCTTATACTCCCTGCCTTTACTATGAAAGTTTTATTGTTGTGGATCCTGTGTGCGCTCATATTCACTGCCTTTACTATGAGAGTTTCATAGCTGTGGATCCACTTGTTCCATACCTACTGGTTTTCCTGTAAGCATTATACTACTGTAGAGCTCCGTGATACACTCATACACACTGCACATAACTGTGAGTTGACATACAATTTGTGCAATAAATATTTGAGAAAACATAAAAAAAAGTGTGGGTGTTTTTTTACATTTTAAAGTTGGGGGAGGGGGGCACCAAATATTCTAGGCATGCCCCTGTCGTGCGGGTTTCAAATAGCTTTACTCATAGATCCGCCGGGGATTTGGTTGTGTGCCAGCAATGTTCCTATATGTTATGTTCAGTATGCATGAAACTGACAAGGTAAGAGTTTCGATTTTTGCAGAAAAGGGTTTTCCCGTCAGTCGAGCTGCCCCGTTTCTCAGAAACTACAAATCATTCAGCTATTTGACAATATTATGCGCGGCCAACAAGAGTTTATTGCGTGCACAATCCCACTGCTCCGAGGCAGCACAGCAACTCTAGCAAACAACCACATATAAGGGTTATCCAAAGAGATTTGAAAAGTCACCGCACGTTCTGTGACTTTTTGTTCTCTTCAATTCGGTTTGTGTTGCCGATCCCATTTCGGTGACATAGAAACATAGAAACATAGAAAAATGTCGGCAGATAAGAACCTTTCGGCCCATCTAGTCTGCCCAATTACATGGATACTTTACCTGGATTTATCTTTTGTTTAGGATAGCCTTATGCCTATCCCATGCCTGCTTAAATTCAATTACTGTTTTGGCCTCTACCACTTCTACTGGAAGACTGTTCCATGTATCCACCACCCTCTCAGTAAAATAATGCTTCCTGATGTTACTTTTAAACCTTTGCCCCTCTAATCTAAGACTATGTCCTCTTGTTTTGCTACATGGTCCCCGAATTGCAGGGAAAGGCTACTGCAAACCCGATGAAAACTAACCGCAAAACCTGTCGAATGCACATTGCACGCCGAAAACCCGCAAAAACATCTGAATTAACCCGTCGAAGACGCCGGAAAAACCCGAGCAGGAGCCGATCACACGCAGCGATGCCGCTGGAAAAAGCCGAGAACGCAAACAGAGGGAGGTGAATAAATTAGGAAAACAGTTTGTATGAATGTTTGAAAGTGAAACGCTGTTTGCACAGAGACTACTGAGCGAAAATGTCTGAAATTTACACATGAGGTCCAGGGAATGATAATAAAAAGGGCTGTTACAGAAAAAATAAGTAAATATAAAAAAGAAAAATCGGACTTTAAAAAAAAATAAATCAGAAAAATGCTTAAAATATCCTAAAAAATCGATAAATAAAGAGACTTTTTACTGCAGAATTTTATAATGAACGGTTTATTAGATATTGAATTAAAACGGGAATATTTTTAACATTGAAGTCTATGGGATTCTCATGAATTAACTTGCCGAATTAAATCACCGAATAGCAGGGCATTTCGAGAACCTTTCACTGCTGGTTTTCGTTCTCTGAATAGCCGAAGCAGTGCATTTTCATGGGGATTTCACTGCCCTCGAACAGGCACCGAACAAGCACCGTATGTGCAGGCAAATCGCCAGGATTTGGTGAATTGCCTGCCGTTTGGATAGCCGAATGGCCAGCAAAGGTAACCGAACGCTGATTTTCAGCGTTCGGTTACCTTTCTCAAGCAATTCGGATCTCTTTGGATAACCCTGATAGTATCTTGTGATTAGGGATGAGCCGAACACTCCCCGAGTTCGGTTCGAAGCCGAACCTTCCAAATGTTCGGATCCGAACCCGAACTCGAACGCAATACAAGTCAATGGGGCTGAAAATTTGGTTTTTAGAGTGACCTCCAAGAGGGCATATATGCTAGATATTTGCCATAAAAGGTGTATGGGGGTCCGGGTAGTGCCCTGGGGGACAGGAAACAAGGACAAAAACTTTTAAAAAAAACGTTTTTAAAGGGACAGTGAGTTTTCCATGAAATAAGGGTTAAAAATAAAAACAAAAAATTCCTTCAAATATCGTGCCTAGGAAGTCCCCATAACCTGCCCGTGAAGTGGCGGATTTCTAGGATGTATAGAAATATGTAAAAACCAAAAAATACATTTCAAATGACGGTAAATGCTTTTCCTTTAATCTATCCATAAACAACTGCTTGGGGCGGCAGTCTGTATGAAAAGAGGAGACATTTTCGGACACGCAGAAAAAGTTTACTGATTTTTGGCGGTGAAAAGCAGGAGAATGACTGGAGAATGGAAAATTCTAGACCAAATAGCCGATTTGGAAAGTGAGATAAATGGGAGAATTTAGGGTCAGACTAGCGAATTTTTAACTTGCGTTTAGGCGCACTTAATCACGGCCGCACTAGCAGCAAATGCAGGCAATGACGGCCAATATACGAAGTACGGTCGCACAAAAGTCCGGCTGCGCAACACAAGTGGAAAATGAACGCATTTTTTTGAGAACGCAGAACCGCTAATACGGACGTACAGAGTGCGCTGCGTCCACTAGCGGCGTGTGTGCGTGATTTGGAGATATCAGATCCTGCTCATGTCCGGCCAACATAACGTCCAGACACCCAAAGTTTCCTGGTTTGGATCCGTAAAAAATCACGCACAAAAATGCGCATCGTATGACCGTTTTTGCGCATTCTGTGAAAAAATACGGCAATCCGTTCGCACTTTCGGTCGCTGTGAAAAATGCGTTAGTCTGACCCTAGCCTTATCTCACTTTCCAAATCGGCTATTTGGTCCAGATTGTTCTCTTTTCCTGCCATTCTCCTGGTTTTCACCTTTCTCTGAACAACCCTGAGAGAGAGGTGAAAGCCAGGAGAACTGGCAGGAGAAGAGAACAATCTAGACCAAATAGCCAATTTGGAAAGTGAGTTAAATGGGAGAATTTTTCTGGTTTGGCTATTTTGACCTAGAATTTTCACTTCTCCAGTTATTCTCCTGCTTTTCACCGCTCTCTGAATAACCCTGTGAATGTTTAATCCCGAGGTGAAAAATAACATTGCTTTAGATGTTATTTTGAATTTTTTTCAAACTCCAGTTAAATGCAGCATATTAGGATGTTTTAGGAGGGAAATTAATTCTCAAATCTCAATCAGAAGCAGACACCACCCCACCCCCTCAGTATAGTGTACAATGTCTCAAATTGATTACCAGACTAAAAACACCTGGTGTTATGCCCGTTTGTGAACAGAGGTCATTTAGAGTTGATAATCTTTCCACGTACACATTAGTTTTTAATTCAATATCTAATAAACCGTTGCTTATAATATTCTGCAGTAAAGAGTCTCTTTATTTGTAGATTTTTTAGTATTTTTTTAAGCATCTTTTATACTTTTTTCAAAATTTCTTTTTTTTTTTCGAACTCGAACCGAACACACCCAAAAAGTTCAAAGTTCGCAACCTTTCGAAATGCCAAAGTTCGGGCCGAACTCCGAATCGTCCGAACCCGAACAGCTCATCCCTAATCAGCAGCTGTCAATCCCCTGATGCTGAAGTAACGGAATAGATCGGGGATGTCTTCTGCATTCACAAAACCTCCAGCACTGAACTCTTAAACAATACCACAAAAGGGTTACGGTGTGAAGGCACTTGCTGGCATGAAAGGCGCAATATATGGCTGCAATGACGCCTGTGCCACATCTATATCATTTTAATTTTTTGAACTGCAGGGTCCAACCCTGCACTCTTCCACAATACTACAGAGGGGTTACTGTATGATAGTACATGCTGGCCTGGCAGTCTGGCACCAAAAGCACAATATCTGGGTGCACTGATGCCCATTACCAGATTCATATCTTTTTAATATAGGACCACATGGTCCAACCCTGCATTCTTCCACAATACTACAGTGGGATTACTGTATTTATTGTACTTGCTGGCCTGGCAGTCTGGCACCAAAGGCACAATATCTGGGTGCACTGACGCCTTGACCAGATTCATATCTTTTTAATATAGGACCGCAAGGTCCACCCCTGCATTCTTCCACAATATTACAGAGAGGTTACTGTATGATAGTACTTGCAGGCCTGGCACCAAAAGCACAATATTTGGGTGCACTGCCACTGATGCCTGTATCAGATTCATATCCTCAGAGGGGTTACGGTGTGACGGCACTGTTGCCGACGCTAAAGGATCAATTTTAAAGCACCTATTGTTACTTTTATCCAAAGCCTGCATAAGTTTCACAATAATTCAGCCAAAAAAATCACTAAACTTTTTCTACGTGTCCGAAAATGTCTCCTCTTTTCATACAGACTGCCGCCCCAAGCAGTTGTTTATGGATAGATTAAAGGAAAAGCATTTACCGTCATTTGAAACGTAATTTTTTTGTTTTTAAGTGTTTCTATACATCCTAGAAATCCGCCACTCCACGGGCAGGTTATGGGGACCTCCTAGGCACGATATTTGAAGGAATTTTTTGTTATTATTTTTAGCCCTTATTTCATGGAAAACTAGCTGTCCCTTTAAAAACGTTTTTTTAAAAACTTTTTGTCCTTGTTTCCTGTCCCCCAGGGCACTACCCGGACCCCCACACACCTTTTATGGCAAATATCTAGCATATATGCCCTCTTGGAGGGCACTCTAAAAACCAAATTTTCAGCCCCATTGACTTGTATTGAGTTTGAGTTCGGGTTCGAATTCGGATTCAAACATTTGGAAAGTTCGGGTTCGAATATGAACCGAACTCGGGGTGTTCGGCTTATCCCTATTTAGCAGCAAGGTGCACATGACTTTAGACATGTGGTCCAGCAAGCATGGACAGGGCCGTTACATTTTCTTCACGGCACACTGGGTAACTCTGATTGCATCTGGGAGGGCACTGTAAATCTGGTGGTACAGTGATTCCTAACCAGGTACCCAGGGCTGGCAAAGCTTCTCAGCCAGGCCAGAAAAGTCTGCAGCCACTTCAGACGGTCATTCCCAGCAAGTGTTCGCCTGGCAGAAATTCAAAGAGAATTTCACCTTCTCACAAACCGTCTGATCTCTGACATGTCCACCAGGTTGAACTCGACATTAGCAATGCTGCAGCGTCTGCACAAGCAGCAGAGGGCCATGAATGAGTAACTGTGTGAGTATGGCACAAGGACAGGTTCAGATCAACTTAGTTTTTTTTCCCCACCGCAGTGGCTGATGATCAAGGGTGCATGCACTGTACTGTCACCATTTGAGGAGGCAACGAGGATGGTGAGCAGGGACAGTGCATGCATCAGTGACACAATTCCTTTAGTGTTCCTGCTGGAGCGCACTCTGCAGGGAATTATAGATGTGGCACTAGAGGCAGAGCAGCAGGAAGAAGAGGAGGCCTTCCCTAGCTCTCAAGGCCCCAGTCTTTCCGCAGACAGCATTCCAGCTGGTCCTCAGATCAGACAGGAGGAGGAGGAAGAGGAATATTTAAGTAGTGAGGGCATTGAAGGTGGGGATTCCTCAAGGGACGGTTTTGTGTGCCCAGAAACCCAAGGACTAGTACGCGGCTGGGAGGAGGAGGTGCATGATGGGGTCATCCTCATTGACCAGGAAGACTCAGAAGCTAATGCCACCTCCAACCTATGCTGCATGGGCTCCCTTATCCTGCAAAGCCTGCTAAAGGACCCCAGGATTCGTGCTATCAAGGAGAGGGATCATTACTGGTTGGCATGCCTTCTTGATCCACGATACAAAGGTAAAGTTGCAGAGCTCATCCTGCCTAGGGATGAGCCGAACACCCCCCGAGTTCGGTTCGGGCCTGAACCCGAATTTTTCCAAATGTTCAGGTCCGAACCCGAACTCGTACCCCATGCAAGTCAATGGGGCTGAAAATTCAATTTTTAGAGTGCCCTCCAAGAGGGCATATATGCTAGATATTTGCCATAAAAGGTGTATGGGGGTCTGGGTAGTGCCCTGGGGGACAGGAAACAAGGACAAAAAGTTTAAAAAAATACATTTTTAAAGGGACAGTGAGTTTTCCATGAAATAAGGGTTAAAAATAAAAACAAAATATTCCTTCAAATATCGTGCCTAGGAGGTCCCCATAACCTGCCCGTGAAGTGGCGGATTTGTAGGATGTATAGAAACGCTTAAAAACAAAAAAATTATGTTTCAAATGACGGTAAATGCTTTTCCTTTAATCTATCCATAAACAACTGCTTGGGGCGACAGTCTGTATGAAAAGAGGAGACATTTTTGGACACGCAGAAAACGTTTACTGATTTTTTTGGCTACATTATTGTGAAACTTATGCAGGCTTTGGATGAAAGTAACAATAGGTGCTTCAAAATTGGTCCTTTAGCATCCCTAACAGTGCCGTCACACCGTAACCCCTCTGAGGATATGAATCTGATACAGGCGTCAGTGGCAGTGCCCCCAAATATTGTGCTTTTGGTGCCAGGCCTGCAAGTACTATCATACAGTAACCCCTCTGTAATATTGTGGAAGAATGCAGGGGTGAACCTTGCGGTCCTATATTAAAAAGATATGCATCTGGTAAAGGCGTCAGTGCACCCAGATATTGTGCCTTTGGTGCAAGACTGCCAGGCCAGCAAGTATCATCATACATTAACCCCTCTGTAGTATTGTGGAAAAATGCAGGGGTGGACCATGTGGTCCTATAATAAAAAGATATGATTCTGGTCAAGGCGTCAGTGCACCCAGATATTGTGCCTTTCATGGCAGCTAGTGCCTTCACACCGTAACCCTTTTGTGGTATTGTGGAAGAGTTCAGTGCTGGATGTTTTGTGAATGCAGAAGACATCCCCGATCTATTCCGTTACGTCAGCATCAGGGGGTTGATAGCTGCTGATCCAGGACTGATTCATTTTTATAAATGTCAGCCGGTCTACAGAGTCAGTGGACAGACGCACTCTTTTATCTGTGACAAAACCTCCAGTGGCACTGAACGTCCTTTCAGAAAGCACACTGGATGAAGGGCAACCTAGTAGCTGCATAGCATATTGGCTAAGTTCTGGCCAGTGATCCAATCTCAACACCCAGTAAGCCAGTGGATCATCTGCTGGAAAGGTATCCAGGTCTGCCCTTGCCCCTAGGTAGTCCTGCACCATATGGTGAAGACGCTGGCAAAGGGTGCCTACATTTGACGTCCCTGGGCGTCGTGGACTAAAAAAATTTAAAAATGCATCAATCAAGCGGCCCTGGCCTTCACCACTATTCCTCTGATCATCCGCAGCCTCAGAAGCACTTGTGTCAGCACTTGGTAATCTACCAGTGCCTGGAAAGGTGTTACACAAGTATCGCTTTAGAGCGTCCTCAAGTTTTTTCATCCTGTGCTCCCTCTGTGCGGGCAGGATGAGCTCTGCAACTTTACCCTTGTATCGTGGATCAAGAAGGGTTGCCAACCAGTAATGATCCCTCTCCTTGATAGCATGAATCCTGGGGTCCTTTAGCAGGCTTTGCATTATTAGGGAGCCCATGCAGCGTAGGTTGGAGGTGGCATTAGCTGCCGAGTCTTCCTGGTCAATGAGGATGACCGTATCGTGCACTTCCTCCTCCCAGCCACGCACTAGCTCTTCTGTTTCTGGGCACACGAAACCCTCTCTTGAGGAATCCCCACCTTCAATGCCCCCACTACTTAAATATTCCTCCTCTTCCTCCTCCTGTCTGATCTGAGTAGGACCCGCTGGAATGCTGTCTGCGGAAAGAATGGGCCTTGAGAGCTAGGGAAGGCCTCCTCTTCCTCCCGCTGCTCTGTCTCTAGAGCCACATCTATAATTCCCCGCAGAGTGTGCTCCAGCAGGAACACTAAAGGAATTGTGTCACTGATGCATGCACTGTCCTTGCTCACCATCCTCGTTGCCTCCTCAAATGGTGACAGTACAGTGCATGCATCCTTGATCATCAGCCACTGCGGGGGGGGAAACAAGTTGACCTGAGCCTGTCCTGGTGCCATACTCACACAGGTTCTCATTGATGGCCCTCTGCTGCTTGTGCAGACGCTGCAGCATTGCTAATGTCGAGTTCCACCTGGTGGGCATGTCACAGATCAGACGGTTTGTGGGAAGGTGGAATTCTCTTTGAATTTCTCCCAGGCGAACGCTTGCTTGGAATGACCGTCTGAAGTGGCTGCAGACTTTTCTGGCCTGGCTGAGAAGCTCTGGCAGCCCTGGGTACTTGGTTAGGAAACGCTGTACAACTAGATTTAGGACGTGTGCTAGGCATGGTACATGCGTCAATTTACTCTTGCGTAGGGTGGAGAGAAGGTTGCTGCCATTATCACAGATGATCATTCCCAGCTCAAGCTGGCGTGGTGTTAACCATCTCTGCACCTGGCCCTGCAGAGCTGACAGAATTTCTGGCCCGGTGTGGCCCCTGTCCCCTAAACAAACCAACTCAAGCACAGTATGGCTTCTTTTTGCTTGAGCCATTGCGTAGACCCTGTCAGGCGTCGGTTTAACTGCCACTTCGCCAGAGACAGAGAAGGAGGAGGAGGAGGAGGAGGAGGAAGAGGGAGAGGTGGTGGAGCAGACAGACCTCATACAAGCAGCTTTCTGGAGGCGTGGTGGATGAACAAGCTCCTGATAAATTTGGATTTAAAGCAAACAAAAACAAACTCCCTATAATAATTACCATTTATGAAATTTCAATAAACCTTTTTCAAGTTTCTTCTCATATATCAACGTTGAAAACCGGGCACGACGCTGCACCATGGCGAGAGACAACAAAATCGGCCACAAAACAATGTAGCGTCAATCCTGTCTGAAATATCCTTCCTAAGACAGGCTTTTTATTAGATTTCAAAGAACTTCTAGCCAATCAGCATACAGATACATTTCTACGTCAGAGTTTAACCAACAGTGAGACAAAAATTACTACATTTGATTCAGAGATGGCTTTTTCTAGCATACACTGTTCACACACCCTTTCCTGCACACAAAGGAAATGGCTAAATTCCACAGGCTAACATCCTATGAAAGTAAAAGACTTGCAGGGTTTGACACTTATAATGGGGGGGTGGATTTCACACTACCTATCATATTAAAATACCTTTTAATCGTCTCATTGATCACATATACAATCGTGATCACAAAAATGGATGAAACAAACAAGACAATTAAACTAATTATACCTGGGGCCATAGTATCCTCGCCTAATACCTGTACGATATACGAAAAGGATTCCCCAAGGATGCCCTTTATG
Organism: Leptobrachium leishanense; assembly: GCA_009667805.1. Taxonomy (NCBI): domain Eukaryota; kingdom Metazoa; phylum Chordata; class Amphibia; order Anura; family Megophryidae; genus Leptobrachium; species Leptobrachium leishanense. The sequence goes on from CM019073.1 coordinate 98,541,976, forward strand.
AGCATAAAATACACTTATCTATCTAGATTCACTCTTCCAGTGAACCACACTTGGAGCGTAGGCAAAAATACCTATTCTAGACATTAAACAACTATTTATTCCCATTTCCCAAAGTATAAGTCACCGAACAAGAAAAGTATAATAACTTGAATGTAAAAGTTCATTTATCTAATAAATCAACATGAGTCAGATCTATATCTGTGTGTTTTCCTATGTTCAGCTTCACTCCACAAAACGCATACACACCTGCATTCACATACACACACTCAAGAAATACATTCTCATTTTCACAAATCAAATCCTTTCTCACACTTATCTAGGGGATTAAATAAAAAAAATAATATTCCATAATCTAATACCGTAGTCCACAGTGCGAGATCAAGGTGTGGGCTTTTTTTTTTCAACATCCCAGCTTGAGACGCATAATCATTGAATGTCATCAGAGCTCCCACCATAGGGACTCCTGAACAAGCTGTCTCTTTGCGCTGGTTATTATTATTAATCTTTATAAAGCGCCAGCATATTCCGCAGCGCTGTACAATAAGCACAGTATAGACAGGGTTACAATACATTGAACAACATTTGACAAACAGTACAGGAGGAGATAAGGGCCCTATTCCCGTAGGAATTCACAATCTGGGAGGGTTGGGGTTGGAAACAGGAGGAGAGGACTGTAAGGTGAGAGTGATTGATGGTTGCGTCAGTGAGTTGGGTGGTAGGCTTCCCTAAATAGGAACGTTTTAAGGGAGCGTTTGAAGGAAGAGAAGTTAGGGGAAAGTCTGACAGTACGAGGGAGAGCGTTCCAGAGAGTGGGGGCAGCGTGGGAGAAATCCTGCAGTCTATCATGGGAAGAGGTGATGCGGGGAGAAGCTAGGCGCAGGTCACTGTTTGACCTTAGGGAGCGGGCTGGGGTGTATTTGGTGATTAGTGAGGACAGGTAGTGGGGGGCTGAGTTAGTGAGGGTTTTGTAGGTAAGGATAAGGATTTTGAACTTAATTCTGCAGTGGATGGGGAGCCAGTGAAGGGACTCGCAGAGGGGAGCGGCAGAGACAGAGCGGCGGGTGAGGTGAATTAGCCTGGCGGAGGCGTTCAGGATGGATTGTAGGGGGGAGAGGCGGAACAGAGGGAGGCCAGATAAGAGATTATTGCAATAGTCGAGTCGGGAGATTACCAGGCCGTGTATGAGTTGTTTTGTGGTGACAGCGGTAAGAAATGGCCGAATTCTGGAAATATTACGCAGTTGGTATCGGCAGGAGGAGGAAAGAGACTTGATGTGGGGGATGAAGGAAAGAGCAGAGTCAAGTGTAACTCCAAGACAGCGAACTTGGTTTGATGGGGAGATGGTGATACCCTCCACCGTGATGGAGAAATCAGGAGGTGGGGAGGCATTGGATGGAGGAATAAGTAGGAGTTCAGTCTTTGACATGTTGATCTTTAGGTGGTGGGAGGCCATCCAGGAGGAGATGCCAGATAAACAGTCACTGACTTTTGAAAGGACAGGGGGAGAGAGATCAGGGGTAGAGAGGTAGATCTGAGTGTCATCAGCGTAGAGGTGGTAATTAAAGCCAAAGCTGTTGATGATTTTGCCCAGGGAGGAGGTGTAGATGGAAAAGAGCAGAGGACCAGGACAGAGCCTTGAGGTACACCAACAGATAGAGGCAATGAGGAGGAGGAGTTACCAGCAAAGGACACACAGAAGGACCTGTTGGATAAATAGGAGTCTGTCAGGTTCGTGCCAGGAAGGAGCCATGGCACAGCCTCAGTGTGATGTTATATTCCCAAGCGCTGGGGGTGAGCAGGCAGAAAGACACAGGAGACAGTAAATGCACAACAAAGCTTGTATTGTGGGATGGTTCACAGCAAACAGTCCAGCACAGAACAGGCGGTAGCACAGAAAATAGGCAAGTGGATGGTGGACCACGTAGTCTCTCTCCAGATCCGCTAGAGGAGAAGCAGGAGCCTTTAGGCAAATGTACCTTGATAGTAGGTTGGTCTCCTTGGAGAGAGCTGGAGGGCTGGAAGCCACTTGAGTGTCTCTGGACCCACTGGATAGTGGGCCACGCAGTGGATCGTCCAGCACGCAGGAACCAGGTAATGCAGACACAGCAAGGATGCACGGCAGAGCAAAATAAATCAGGAACATACAATGACAAGAGGGAGCTCTCAAGACCTCTGGACACTGGGAAGGGAAAAACACAAAATGAAAGAGCAAAGGGGAGGAGGGTGTGGTCTGGTTATATGCAGAATCCTCAGGTTCAGACACAGGAGTTAACCCTTTGGTGGGAAGCAGGTAATGAGAGCAAGTGACCCAGGCTGACCACAGCAGACTCTCAGGGCTGAGGCATGACAGTACCTCCCTCCTTACAAGGTGCACTCCGGGCACCTAGGACATGCCCAAATCAGGGAAGTAGCAAGGAGGTTACCACCAACTATCAGAGTCTGAGTCTGGATCATCATAAATGTCCCCTTGAGTATGTAGGACCTGTTCAAAGATTTCCAAGTCCTCTTTCCGGACCAAAGTCCCGTTGGATGCCCAGACGCAGCCCTCAGGAGTAGGACTGGTCACAGGGGGCACAGGCGTGAGAGGGCTGCTGGTGGCAACCCCCACGATGATGGGTGAAGGAACTGGCTCCTTAGCTGCCAGGTGCTGTTCATATACAGCAAGCTCAGAGTCCGGCACGATGAAGCCATCAGAGGCTATGGACAGAGTCTGGATTTGGTCTGGTGGGCTTGGTTGAGTCTCAGAAGGTAGGGTGTCACAACCATAGAACCCCGAATTGAATGCAGGTCTCTTAAGCAGGGCCCCAATTTGTCGTCCAGGACCACCTTGAGGATGCTTAGCAGTCTGGGGGTCATAGTAGAGGCCACCAGGAGAGGAGCAACCTCCATAGGTTCTTGGTCTGTGGGGAATGTGGGCTCCACACCCATGGGTTCTTCCTCACTGGGCTCAGTAGGCAGAGTCTCCATGTACTCGGCAATCGAGTCCTCCTTAGAACTCTCCTCCTCCGAGGAGACCACACTGGATGCAGGCCTCCTGGGTACAGGAGTTCGGCGAAGCTTGCCAACATTGGTAGCCTGACGAGGCTTGACAGCAGCTGGAGTCTGGCGGGACTTGGCAGCAACTCGGCGAAGCTTGGCAGCAACTGGAGTCTGACGGGACTTGGCAGCAGCTTGGCGAGGCTTAGCAGCAGCTTGGCGAAGCTTGGTAGCGACTGGAGTCTGACGGGACTTGGCAGCAGCTTGGCGAGGCTTAGCAGCAGCTTGGCGAAGCTTAGTAGCGACTGGAGTCTGACAGGATTTGGCAGCGGCTTGGCGTGGCACAGGGCCAGCAGCTTGGCGTGGCACAGGAACAGCAGCTTGGCGTGGCACAGGAACAGCAGCTTGGCGTGGCACAGGAACAGCAACTTGGCGTGGCACAGGACCAGCTGCTTGGCGTGGCACAGGACCAGCTGCTTGGCGTGACACAGGACCAGCGGCTGGAGGCTTAGCAGGTCTGATGGGACAGAGATCTATTCGGTGCAGATCTGACCCACAGTAGAAGCATTGGTTCAGCCTTCTACGCCTTTCCTTCTGAGTCTCCACATAAGGTGCCTGTGCTCTGCATATAGGTGGAGAATGATTAAACTCAACAGATTGCTGTGATGCTCTGCTCACTGGTATAGGCCTGACTGGGTCAGGTGTGGTGGGAAATGAGTCCATTAGTGTATACACATCATCCACTACAACGAGCAACTGATATACAATCTCCTTCAGTGCAGCTTGAACCCCCACGGGCCTGGTTTTTGGCTCTTTCATTATGTCAGGTTCGTGCCAGGAAGGAGCCATGGCACAGCCTCAGTGTGATGTTATATTCCCAAGCGCTGGGGGTGAGCAGGCAGAAAGACACAGGAGACAGTAAACGCACAACAAAGCTTGTATTGTGGGATGGTTCACAGCAAACAGTCCAGCACAGAACAGGCGGTAGCACAGAAAATAGGCAAGTGGATGGTGGACCACGTAGTCTCTCTCCAGATCCGCTAGAGGAGAAGCAGGAGCCTTTAGGCAAATGTACCTTGATAGTAGGTTGGTCTCCTTGGAGAGAGCTGGAGGGCTGGAAGCCACTTGAGTGTCTCTGGACCCACTGGATAGTGGGCCACGCAGTGGATCGTCCAGCATGCAGGAACCAGGTAATGCAGACACAGCAAGGATGCACGGCAGAGCAAAATAAATCAGGAACATACAATGACAAGAGGGAGCTCTCAAGACCTCTGGACACTGGGAAGGGAAAAACACAAAATGAAAGAGCAAAGGGGAGGAGGGTGTGGTCTGGTTATATGCAGAATCCTCAGGTTCAGACACAGGAGTTAACCCTTTGGTGGGAAGCAGGTAATGAGAGCAAGTGACCCAGGCTGACCACAGCAGACTCTCAGGGCTGAGGCATGACAGAGTCAACCCAAGCAAGTGCAGTGTCACCGAGACCCAGAGAGTTGAGGGTCTGTAGAAGGAGGGGGTGGTCAACAGTGTCAAAAGCAGCCGAGAGGTCAAGCAGGATGAGAATAGAATAGTGGCCATGTTTTTTAGCAGTTAGGAGGTCGTTGGTGACTTTGGTGGGGGCAGTTTCAGTTGAGTGTAGGGGACGGAAGCCAGATTGCAGGGGGTCAAGTAGGGAATTGGAGGACACGAAGAGGGAGAGGCGGTTGAAGACTAGTTTTTCTAAGAGCTTTGATGTGAAGGGAAGCAGGGATACAGGGCAGTAGTTGGATGGAGAGTTGGGATCGAGGGATGGTTTCTTTAGTAAAGGGGTAACTAGCGCGTGTTTGAAGGCGGATGGAAAGGAGCCAGTGGAGAGAGATAGGTTGAAGATGTTTGTGAGAGCAGGGGTGAGGGAGGAGGAGAGGGGAGGAATTAGATGTGAGGGAATGGGGTTGAGCGGGAACGTGGTGAGATGTGAGGAGGACAATAAGGAATTGACTTCCTCCTCAGTGGCTGGGAGGAAGCGGCAGAGGGTGGCAGAGGGGACCTGTGGTAGTGGAGGTGGCAGATAATTATCTTGTGTTGGGATGTTGCTTCTGATAGTTAGAGTTTTACTGAGGAAGTAGTCTGCCAGGTCTTGAGCGCTGAAGGCAGCTATGGGGGGAGGTGCAGGTGGGTATAGGAGGGTGTTGAAGGTGGACCAGAGCCGTTTAGGGTTGGAGGACAGCGAAGATATAAGAGATGAGAAGAAGGATTGTTTGGCCAAGTGGAGGGCAGAGGTGTATGACCGGAGAATAAACTTGAAGTGAACAAAATCAGCTTCAGAGCGGGATTTCCTCCATGGCACGCTCTGCAGTGCGGGAACATCTTTGCAGGTAGCGAGTCTGGAGGGTGTGCCAGGGCTGAAGCTGGCGGCGTGGGTCCTTACAGAGTCGAAGAGGAGCCATAGTGTCTAGAGCAGAGATAAGCATAGTGTTGTAGTGATTAGTGGCAGCATCAGGGCACGTGAAGGATGAGGTATGAGGGAGGTGGTGAAGTAGGTTGGAGAATTGATGGGGGTCCACAGCATGTAGATTTCTGCGAGTGTGCGTGCGGGGTGGGGGAGCAGGGTGTTTAGGAAGTCCAGATAGGTTGAAAGAGAGAAGGTGGTGGTCAGAGATGGGGAAAGGGCGACAGTTGAACTCTACCTGTGACCTTTGACCTTGACACAAAATGTCCATGATTCGTTCCATATGCAGTCATTGTGACTGTCAGGTTTCTTGATGATGTGATACGGTTTTAGCAACAATAAAGAAAAGAAAATATGTATACCCGCTAATCATATACATCCATTCATTCATTGTCACTCACAAGTGCACGAAAACAATAAAAAAATTAATTTACACCAGAAAAGACACAGATTATAAATTTCAAAATGTCCCCGTGAAGCCTATCGGCCTCACGCAATAAAAAAATTATACTACTTCTGACTCATTGTTAGAGAAAAATATGTATACGCAACTTTGGCTCAAAAGGGAAATAGCCGAAGTGTATATTTCACCCATTTTAAATATCAAAAAAATATTTAATTACTATCCTATTCATTCTTGTTCGGTGTTTTGAAACAAACCTGGTGTTTATAAAACACACCAATCCTCAAATGAAATAATAGTAAAAAAACCAGCATTAATTTTACCGAATTAAAACTTTCCATTTACCACTATATATGTCATGAAATGTATTTATGCAAATGCATTAAATTATATGTTCCTAAATACATTAATTAACTCTAATTTTAATTGGATGTGATCTCCAGGAATCCTAAATGTGTCGTGGAATTTGAACAATATTGATTGTAACCAAACAACAAAAATAATAAAATATAAAATAATAAAAGACACAAAATAATTATCACTTAGACGACAACACAAAGATAATCCATCAGCATATAAAAATACATTATCTTCTTTTCTTTGTCTTCTGTCTTATTTATTTATTTATAAAGGATTTTACCAGGAAGGATACATTGAGATTTCTCTCGTTTTCAAGTATGTCCTGGGTTCGAGAACATTGAGTGGTTACAGAAATACAAAATAGTAAAAATGCAAGATATTAACACAAGACCAAATATACAGATTAACAGAAAAATAAATATGGAGGAAATAAAGTCATTATGTTACATGTTTACAGGTGCATTCTGTATTGAGGTATGTTAATAGGGAAGTCTTAAGGGACTTTAGACTGGGGGAAGATTTGACGGTGTTTGGGAGGTTATTCCATATTTGAGGTGCTCTGTAGAAAAATGAGGATTGAGCCATTTTCTTTTTGTATTGCGGTATTGTAAGTAAGGTGCTGGTCCTGGATCTGAGGTTATAGGATGAGGGAACTGCCGGGGGAAGCAGCATATTCAGGTAGGGTGGTAGCTTCCCAGAAAAGCTCTTAAACACCAGGTTGGAAAGGTGAAGGGTGCGTCTAGAGTCCAGTGATGGCCAGTTTAGTTCTTTTAACATGTCACAATGGTGTGTCATGTAGTTACATTGTAGCACAAAGCGACAGAATGAGTTATACAATGTAGTAAGTTTTTGGAGGTGTGTTTGTGGGGCGGCTGGTTGAAAATAACTGTTTTGTAAAACTGACATGTCAGTTGTCGATAAACTAGAATGTTTTATTGCCTGGTGTCTGATAATTCCTTATTATCCGGTTGATGAAACATTGCAATGTGAAATGATAATGTGTTTGAGTAAATTTCCTTCAATTCCAACAGCTTTATCAATATTGGTATTCAATAATCTTCCATCTAGCTTGATCAAAGTTGGCATGCATGGGTAATTTTCACCTAAAGTAAAAGCTTGGGAAAAAAAAATATTATTAACTTGTCAAAAACTTTAAAATTTATATGGTTAAAATACTTTTAAAATGGAGAAAAAAAATGCAACACTTTTTTTTTTGAACACAAAGAAAAAGGAGTGGTCACGAGAGAGAAAAAATGGAGGAGGCTAAGAAAAGAATGTGAAATCTTCCTTTTACAACGGACACCATTTTTTCTAAAATGCTCTTCAATTCAAATAAAAAACAAATAACAAAAATATCAAACTGGGAAAGAAAGTATAGAAGGGCATGTTTAAAACTTGATGCGTTAATTAGCACAAAGTTCTCAGGAAACTCAGAGAAAAAGATTCTTAACCCCTTAACGCCGCAGGACGTACATTTACGCCCTGCATTAGGCGTGCTTTGACGCCGCAGGTGGTAAATGTACGTCCTCGGCGTTTACAGCCCCCCCTCGCTTAATACTCACCTCCTCCAGTCGCTCCCACGCTGCTCTGACTCCCGCGGAGTCAGATCAGTGTGATCCCTCCTCCAGCGCTGTGACGTAATCGCGTCGGATCCCTCTATCTCCCGATCGCCTGGTCCCCGGCGGCTGTGGCCAGCATCGCTGGAAGGGTCACAGCCTGACCTTTCCAGCGATGTATGGGGGGTTAACCCCTTAGTTGCCAGGTCGCGACCGGGCTCTAATTTGTGCCCGATCACGGCCTATTTCCGGTGGGGGCCGCCATCTTGGATGCAGCCCCCACCTCTGGGTCACCCCCCGGTCAACTGACTCATCGCGCCATGCGTGATGATGTCAGTTAACCGGGAACCCCCTAGCTGCAAAGGGATTTCCTATGGAAATCCCTTGCAGGAGATAAAGGGGTTCAAAGAACCCCCCTATCTCCTGATCGGTGGCAGCTAGGGGAGCATGGCCTTTCCAATGATATCAAACATGACCATGGTAAAAGTAAAATAAAAGTGTAAAAAAAGTAAAAATAAAAATAATAAAAAAATAATAAAGTAAATAATAAAAAAATAATAAATATAATAATAAAAAAAAAAATGTTTTTTTTAATGCAGCACTATTGTTCACATTTCAATTATAATGTGAACAATGATGCTTCACTAATGATTTTTTTTTGGGGGGTTTAGCTAAAATCACGCAATTTCTCCCCAAAAAAAAAATGGGTTCCCTGTTCTAATTTTTTTAACAAATCTACCCAATAGAATATGACCGCAGAGCCTCGGATAATAAAATTTTTAAAAAAAAACACTTTACACACTGTGGAAGATTGAAATTTTATTGAAAATTCACATTTTTTTACATTTTTTGTTATACATATAATAATGATATATTATTAATCTGCCGAGTCTGACGGAAAGAACGATATATAATTTGTCTGGGTGGTATAAGAATACGTGACTTAAAAATGGTCAAAATGAGCTCAGCAAATTTCTACTTCCGAAACAGCGCCGAAGTTGTAAAATTACTCCCGTCCTTAAGGGGTTGTGATGTAGTGCATGGATTGCACTGTGTATTCCCCTGTATTTTGTTTTTAGGTTTAGATAATAACCCCCAGGAGGGAATGTGTTTTGTGTTGCTGCAGGTGTCCCTGCAATTAAGGGCTTAAATAGCTCCTGCTTGAGGAAGAGATAGATGAGACTGTGCACGAGTTGAGAAGGATTCCCACACAGGGGAAAGAGTAGAATGGGCACCGGGTGAGACTGATCAGCACAGAGTGCTGCTGCTCCAGAGAGTAATGAGAAGCAGCAGAGAGAGTCTGCAGTACGAGATACCAAAGGTTGGTGTTACTTTTGGGTAGGATCCCTGCTAGTGAGAGAGGGACCTTCAAGTGAGTTAGTGAGTGTTCAGGTGAACCAGGATTTTGTTTGTGTTATGTTTTATTTTCTGCTCTTGCTGCAATAAAGGGTGCAAGATTTCACCATTTAAAGGACTTTGTGTGTCATAATTCGCCCTAGAGGACTGCGCTATAGCGCCCCCAGTGACAGGGTTAATAAACATTTAAAACTACAATCTTTATTAAGGATATTGGTTAAAACAAACATTCAAATGTGAGGTGTTTGTGCAGCTATTTTACAACCTGTTTTATTCCCTCCAAGAATATTCAATGGGTTCACAGTCATACGTTGTTGCACTTCACACCAAAAGACAAAAACATCAGATAGCAAAATATAAAACTAGACATCTGGCTACCACTGCAGAAAAAGAAACAAACAATACTCACATACCAAACTACAACCTTCCATCTCCCTTAGTCAACTAAAATAAAACCAAAAAAACCCACCTTCTCTCATTTGAAATCTGCCTAATTTCCTTTGTACAGAGATACTAAACCTGTAGGCGCTTTCCTTTAAACTTTCACTCAAATCCTTCAGCTTTATATCACTTCATCCTCTTAGATTCCAAACAACTAAACATGAACCTACATATATATTCCATTATACAAGTTACAAAAACTGTAAATGATCTCAGTCAGCCATTTTGGCAAAACATATAACCTATACTAAGGTGTGGTCAATCCCTTAGTGCTGGACTCAAAGACCAGAGGAAAATAACCGACCACGACGCTGACACTGCACCATGGCGAGAGACAGCAAAATCGGCCACAAAGCAATGTAGCGTCAATCCTGTCTGAAATATTCTTCCTTAGACAGGCTTTTTATTAGATTTCAAAGAACTTATAGCCAATCAGCATACAGATACATTTCTACGTCAGAGTTTAACCAACAGTGAGACAAAAATTACTACATTTGATTCAGAGATGGCTTTTTCTAGCATACACTGTTCACACACACCCTTTCCTGCACACAAAGGAAATGGCTAAATTCCACAGGCTAACATCCTATGCAAGTAAACGACTTGCAGGGTTTGACACTTATAATGGGGGGGTGGATTTCACACTACCTATCATATTAAAATACTTTTCAGCTCCAGCACAGAGCCCCGTCTTGGATCCCTCCCAGCTGCAATCAGAGTTACCCAGTGTGCTGTGAAGGAAATGTAATGACCCTGTCCATGCTTGCTGGACCACGTGTCTAAAGTCACCTGCACCTTGTTGCTGACTGCCTTTCCCAATGACTGGATAACATTGTCTTCCACGTGCTGGTATAGTGCTGGAATGGCCTTGCGTGAAAAGTAATGGCGTTTTGGAACCTGTCACTGTGGTACAGCACATTCAGCAAATTCACGGAAGGGAGCAGAGTCCAACAGTTGGAAAGACAGCAGCTGCAATGCGAGTGATTTTGCTAAACTGGCATTTAGACGCTGTGCTTAGGGATGTTGGGACTATATTTTTTTTTACGCTGCAGCAGCTGCGACAACGTAATCTGACTGCGTAAATCTTCAGCTGCTGGGAGGATGTCACATTGTTAGGAAGCACCTGTTACATCCATTACTGTAGCATCATCCCTGTCAGTGGAGGTTGTAGGCAATGACATGGCAGGACATACAGTGGGGGTAGAGACAGATGAGGAGGAGGAGGACCTACACAAAGTTTTGCGCCAATGGGATGTGTGGCGGGTGTAACGGTTAGCCCCTGCTTGGGCCATCGTGGTGGCTTGGAACATGAGATGAAGCCCTTAAGGCAGGTGAGTAACTGATTGGACACAAGGACAGATGGATTTCTCCAAAACCAAGGAGCACCAAAAACAGAACAGAATTGCCACTAAGCTCCGAAGGCTTCAAGACCGAGAGACAACTTAGGACACTCAGAAACACAAAGATACACTTGGCAATCCGTGAAGGGAGCAGGCTGCAGGACAGTAAACAAAACAGACATACTATACTAAAAGAGGTCCTTATAAGCGGCCTCTGAATATAATACTAAACTAAGACAGACAAGGTACATAAAACATGAAACATACAAGAATCGTCAATCAGGCAGAGGTTGGCAACAGATCAGAAATATACGGTACCAGGGGGGAGTAGAAGGGATAGTCAAAAATAAAGCCGAGGTCAGAACCAGAAAACACTTGAACAGGAATGCTTTGCAGCAACTCAGGAAACACGAACCAGACAGAACCACCATCAAACTCCACAAACAGTCAATGAGGCTCTGTGCTGCTGGGAATATATAGGGAGTGGGTCCGTGTGATTGGGCCATGTGACCCAGACCAGGAGATCACAACAGAACCCCAAATCAGCCCTAAACAGCACAGCCAGACACACCATAGGGGAAAAACAAACATGAAGACCCTTCACCACCAGGGGGCAAGCCCGAGACGTGACATAACCCCCTCCCTTACGGGTGACCTCCCGGGCACCCAAAACAAAAAAACATGGCAGACAGAATCAGGAAACCAGATCACGAACACCAGTCACCAAAATCCATTGAGGTCCCACTCAGAGTCGTCATCCTCCTCCCCAAGACGCCTCCGACTATGAGGGTTCCTTTGAATGGCATCCCAGTGGTCCTTCCTGAACACCAGTCCAAAGGGTGACTGCACATAGCCCTCAGGGACATGATGGGGTTGGGGGATCTCGGCATCAGTCAGACTGGACATAGAATCAGTTGGACTAGGGTTAGTCACCTTTTTACGCCTTCTCCTTGAACGAGATCTAGAACTGGTGACCACCCCAAACGACACGGCAATAGTAGGGGCAGACTTGGTTATCTGTTTAACACCACACGATTGAAACCTCTCTACCCCACAAGTGGGTTTGACAGCAATGGGCCCACTGCAAGACGTGGGCACAGTGGTCACGTGACTTGACTTGGATACGACTCCCTTGCAGCTCGACTTGGACAGACTTGACAACTCGCTTTTAACTGGCACACCGTTGGAACAGAGGACATTGCCAGGATATGATACAACTGGCACCTCACCATTGTTACAGATTTCACCTGGAGGAGTGCACTGTGGACCCTCCGAGTCATCGGAATCCTCCTCAAAACACCTGAGAGCATTAGGGTCTTTCTTGATCATGGCCAGTGTGCCTCACGGAACAACATCCCGCATGGGAATCGTATATAACCTTCGGGTACAGGGCTAGAATTTGTAGCACCAGTCAGTTTGGATGTCACTCCATTAACTGGCAGGACTGGCAAATAACCAGAAAACAGACATACCTGGCAGCGTGCCATCAGGGGCTGACATGAGGGGCTCTTGGCCCAAACCAGACATGAAGGACTTAGTACCCACCTGGGACAAAATTGGCACATCGCCAGAAACAGGCATTAGGGGCACATTGTCACGTCTCGGCCTTGCCCCCTGCTGGTGGTAGCAGGGATTCCTGTTTGTTTTTGTTTTCAGCCTGCAGGCCATCTGTTGGGCTAATTGGTCTGCGGTCACATGACCTGTTCTGCCCTATAAGTACGACCAGGATTCCCCTTGATCCTTGGACCAGGATAGTCTTTCTTGCCTAGTCCCTGTGTGCTGGTTTACTTTGTTATTCTGTGTATGACCTCTGGCTCATGTGTTTAGGATCCCTCTCTTGCCTGTCCCCTCAAGTTATGATATTCCGTGTATGACCTTTGGCTCTTGTATTTGGATCTCTCTTCTGTCTGTCCCCTGTACTGTACCGTGCTTAGGAATCTGTATACCTGCATTTATTGTCTGTCTGGTTTATGTTTTATTCATCTTGCAAACCTAGCCTAGTTAGTATTTCGAGACCACCTTTCAAGGATCTCAGTCAGGGCTTAGGGATCTCTCTAGTTTCTGGTAATATCTTGGTTTGTTCCCTGGAATCTGTATGCCTGCATTCATCGTATGTCTGGTTTATGTTTTGTTCGTCTTGCAGGCCTAGCCTAGTTAGTATTTCGAGACCACCTTTCAAGGATCTCAGTCAGGGCTTAGGGATCTTTCTAGTTTCTGGTAATATCTTGGTTTGTTCCCTGGAATCTGTATACCTGCATTTATTGTCTGTCTGGTTTATGTTTTATTCATCTTGCAAACCTAGCCTAGTTAGTATTTCGAGACCATCTTTCAAGGATCTCAGTCAGGGCTTAGGGATCTTTCTAGTTTCTGTTAATATCTTGGTTTGTTCCCTGGAAGCTGTATACCTGTCCTTAAGGCTTCATCTCTGCAGATTGGGGGTTCCCCCTCACCCTATAGGGGGCTCCCCGTTACATTATCCTGGTCCCAGAATAGAAGCTGGCAGGTATGTCTCATATGTATGAAGCTGTATTGAACTTGGTGCTTGCTATGCTGAAAGAGCTGCAGAGGTTAATGGAGGCTCTGAGCCTATCACCTGCTGCAGCTAATGATGCAGCACCACCCTGCCACTACTTGCAAATCCATGTATGAGAAGGAAAGACGCAGGTTGTATGGTCTCTGTTTTTATTGTGCAGATCCAAATCACACTATTGAACATTGTGTAGTAAAACCTGTTAAGCAATGGCAGGGGAACCATATATTCAGGTATCGCTATGGAGGTACTGGTGTGTCCTCCATAGGCATCCAGACTGGCAGAATAGCCACCTCAAATCTGGTGAATCATGGGATCACTATGCCCTCGTCTCCCAGTGAGGTTTCAGTGTCTCCGGTTGGAATGCTAAGCCAGCCATGTCTGTATCCACTAGTACGCTGCCAGCCATGTCTGTATCCACTGGCACGCTGCCAGCCATGTCTGTATCCACTGGCACGCTACCAGCTATGTCTGTATCCACTGGCACGCTGCCAGCCACGTTTGTATCCACTGGCACGTTGCCAGCCATGTCTATATCCACTGGAACACTGCCAGCCAGGTCTATATCCACTGGCACGCTGCCAGCTATGCCTGTTCCCACTGGCAATGAAATGCCAGCCATGTCTGTATCTACTGACACGATGCCAGTCATGTCTGCTTCCCCTGGCACGATGCCAGCCATGTCTGCTTCCCCTGGCACGATGTCAGCCATGTCTGTATCCACCGGCACGATGCCAGCCATGTCTGTATCCACTGGCATGATGCCAGCCATGTCTGTATCCACTGGCACGCTGCCAGCCATGCCTGTTCTCACTGGTAATGAAAAGCCAGCCATGTCTGTTCCCACTGGCAATGAAATGCCAGCCATGTCTGTATCTATTGGCACGATGCCAGCCATGTCTGTATCTACTGGCACGCTGCCAGCCATGCCTGTTCTCACTGGTAATAAAAAGCCAGCCATGCCTGTTCCCACTGGCAATGAAATGCCAGCCATATCTGTATCTATTGGCACGTTGCCAGCCATGTCTGTATCTACTGGCACGATGCCAGCCATGTCTGTATCTACTGGCACGATGCCAGCCATGTCTGTATCCACCGGCACGATGCCAGCCATGTCTGTATCCACTGGCATGATGCCAGCCATGTCTGTATCCACTGGCACGCTGCCAGCCATGCCTGTTCTCACTGGAACTGAAAAGCCAGCCATGCCTGTTTCCACTGGCAATGAAATGCCAGCCATGTCTGTATCCACTGGCACGCTGCCAGCCATGCCTGTTCTCACTGGTAATGAAAAGCCAGCCATGCCTGTTCCCACTGGCAATGAGATGCCAGCCATGTCTGTATCTATTGGCACGATGCCAGCCATGTCTGTATCTACTGGCACGATGCCAGCCATGTTTGTATCTACTGGCACGATGCCAGCCATGTCTGTATCCACCGGCACGATGCCAGCCATGTCTGTATCCACTGGCATGATGCCAGCCATGTCTGTATCCACTGGCACGTTGCCAGCCATGCCTGTTCTCACTGGTAATGAAAAGCCAGCCATGCCTATTCCCACTGGCAATGAAATGCCAGCCATGTCTGTATCTACTGGCACGAAGCCAGCCATGTCTGTATCCACTGGCACGCTGCCAGCCATGCCTGTTCTCACTGGTAAGGAAAAGCCAGCCATGCCTGTTCCCACTGGCAATGAAATGCCAGCCATGTCTGTATCCACTGGCACGTTGCCAGCCATGCCTGTTCTCACTGGTAATGAAAAGCCAGCCATGCCTGTTCCCACTGCAATGAAATGCCAGCCATGTCTGCATCCACTGGCACGAAGCCAGCCATGTCTGTATCCACTGGCACGAAGCCAGCCATGTCCGTATCCACTGGCACGAAGCCAGCCATGTTTGTATCTACTGGCACGAAGCCAGCCATGTCTGCTTCCCCTGGCACGAAGCCAGCCATGTCTGTTCCCACTGGCAATGAAAAGCCAGCCATGTCCGCTTCCCCTGGCAAAAAGCCAGCCATGTCTGTATCTACTGGCATGAAGCCAGCCATTCTGTATCTATTGACACGAAGCCAGCTATGTCTGTATCCACTGGCACGCTGCCAGCCATGCCTGTTCTTACTGGTAATGAAATGCCAGCCATGTCTGTATCTACTGGCACGAAGCCAGCCATGTCTGTTCCCACTGGCAATGAAAAGCCAGCCATGTCCGCTTCCCCTGGCAAAAAGCCAGCCATGTCTGTATCTACTGGCATGAAGCCAGCCATGTCTGTATCTACTGGCATGAAGCCAGCCATGTCTGTATCTACTGGCACGAACCCAGCCATGTCTGTATCCACTGGCACGAAGCCAGCCATGTCTGTTCCCACTGGCACGATGCCAACCATGTCTGTTCCCACTGGCACGATGCCAGCCATGTCTGCTTCCCCTGGCACGAAGCCAGCCATGTCTGCTTCCCCTGGCACGAAGCCAGCCATGTCTGCTTCCCCTGGCACAAAGCCAGCCATGTCGGGTACTGGTAATGAGAAGCCAGCCATGTCGGGTACTGGTAATGAGAAGCCAGCCATGTCGGGTACTGACAATATGTCATTCATGATGCCTGAGGCTGGTACCTTGCCAGTGGGTCCGGGACAAGCTGTATGTCAGCAATGACAGCTGCACCCAGGTTAGACGAGACAGCTGTGACCACGTTTTGTTATGAGGCCGACGTGCCTGGATTGGCACATGAGACCACTGTGCCCTTGCCCCACAGTGAGTCCAGTGTTGTCCCCACCATTGTCAAGCCTTGTGAGGTGGTCACAAAGTCTATGTCTTGCTCTAAGAGAAGACAAGAAAAGGTGATCAACCCTAGCCAATCTGGTTCTGAAACTTCAACACTGTTCTGGTTCCAGTGATACTACACCCTCTAAGTCCGAGGTTGCTTTACTCTGCACAGTAATCAGGGAAATCCGGCAAGCTGGTGGTTTGAAGGGTATTGTGATCCCTCAATCACATTGTGTTCCCACGGGAATATATACGGACGCCTTCTGGCTTTTGGATGCGTGAGAGGCACTGGGTAGTGCTCCAGAGACACCCTGACATTCTGAAAGGGCTGTTGGAAGACTCTGATTCAGATGATCCACAATATACTCCTCCTGGGGAGAGGTGTAAGACTGTTGTGGTGCCAACTGTACCATGTCCTGGTGATGTCCCATATCCCGAGAGTTTACCAGTCATGCACACACCCTGTACTGTATCGGTCGGGGCCACGTTTAATGGCAAGGTCATTGTCTCTGGGGTAGACAGTAAGTCCACTGTGTCTAGTGGTTCCACTGTGGGTTGTAATATACAATCTCAGGGCAAGACTACCGTCACTGGATCTGGCAGTACCTCTAATACCTCTATGTACCATAGTGTGGACGGAACTCCTAGATCACGGTCCAGGAGACGCAAGAGGACTAACCGTAAACAACCTGGGACGGAAGATTCACTCCGTTCCAGGTCCAAGGTACTCATGCCGTCGGACCCTCAGGTACGAGACACTAGCCCGGTTGCCGAAGGTTGTGTACGGGCCTCTAACGGTGCAGTGATCCGCAGAAAGGACCGGGTTTATGAAAGAGCTTTGCTTGCTCAGGCACAAACTGACTACTCCGAGTCTGAGCTGATTCCAATGGGTACTGGTGACTGGTCTTATCCGTTTTCATGCCATCCATGTTTTCTTTCTTGGTGCCCAGGAGGTCACCCGTAAGGGAGGGGGTTATGTCACGTCTCGGCCTTGCCCCCTGCTGGTGGTAGCAGGGATTCCTGTTTGTTTTTGTTTTCAGCCTGCAGGCCATCTGTTGGGCTAATTGGTCTGCGGTCACATGACCTGTTCTGCCCTATAAGTACGACCAGGATTCCCCTTGATCCTTGGACCAGGATAGTCTTTCTTGCCTAGTCCCTGTGTGCTGGTTTACTTTGTTATTCTGTGTATGACCTCTGGCTCATGTGTTTAGGATCCCTCTCTTGCCTGTCCCCTCAAGTTATGATATTCCGTGTATGACCTTTGGCTCTTGTATTGGATCTCTCTTCTGTCTGTCCCCTGTACTGTACCGTGCTTAGGAATCTGTATACCTGCATTTATTGTCTGTCTGGTTTATGTTTTATTCATCTTGCAAACCTAGCCTAGTTAGTATTTCGAGACCACCTTTCAAGGATCTCAGTCAGGGCTTAGGGATCTTTCTAGTTTCTGTAATATCTTGGTTTGTTCCCTGGAATCTGTATGCCTGCATTCATCGTATGTCTGGTTTATGTTTTGTTCGTCTTGCAGGCCTAGCCTAGTTAGTATTTCGAGACCACCTTTCAAGGATCTCAGTCAGGGCTTAGGGATCTTTCTAGTTTCTGGTAATATCTTGGTTTGTTCCCTGGAATCTGTATACCTGCATTTATTGTCTGTCTGGTTTATGTTTTATTCATCTTGCAAACCTAGCCTAGTTAGTATTTCGAGACCATCTTTCAAGGATCTCAGTCAGGCTTAGGGATCTTTCTAGTTTCTGTTAATATCTTGGTTTGTTCCCTGGAAGCTGTATACCTGTCCTTAATGCTTCATCTCTGCAGATTGGGGGTTCCCCCTCACCCTATAGGGGGCTCCCCGTTACACACATTGCCCGAATTACACATGAAGGGCTCGGGACCCACACTTGGCAAGACAACGGTAGGAACAACACTGGACCCACTGTGGGACAAGGGCACAGTGGTCTCATGTGTTAATGTGAGCACATTGGTCTCATAATCTAACGAGGCCTCAGCTGTCTCGCAGAAAGACATGGGCACGGCTGTCTCGCAGCAGGACATGGGCACGGCTGTCTCGCAGCAGGACATGGGCACGGCTGTCTCGCAGCAGGACATGGGCACGGCTGTCTCGCAGCAGGACATGGGACCGGCTGCCTCGCAGCAGGACATGGGCACGCTGCCCTCGCAGCAGGACATGGGCACGGCTGCCTCGCAGCAGGACATGGGCACGGCTGCCTCGCAGCAGAACATGGCACGGCTGCCTCGCAGCAGAACATGGGCACGGCTGCCTCGCAGCAGAACATGGGCACGGCTGCCTCGCAGCAGAACATGGGCACGGCTGCCTCGCAGCAGGACATGGGCACGGCTGCCTCGCAGCAGAACATGGCACGGCTGCCTCGCAGCAGAACATGGGCACGGCTGCCTCGCAGCAGAACATGGCACGGCTGCCTCGCAGCAGAACATGGGCACGGCTGCCTCGCAGCAGAACATGGGCACGGCTGCCTCGCAGCAGAACATGGGCATGGCTGCCTCGCAGCAGAACATGGGCACGGCTGCCTCATAGCTCAACATCGGCACAACTGATTCGTCAGCAGGCAGGAAGGGCTCTGGGCCCATGACAGGCGTGAAGGGCTCTGGGCCCACGACAGGCAGGAAGGGCTCTGGGCCCACGACAGGCAGGAAGGGCTCTGGGCCCACGACAGGCAGGAAGGGCTCTGGGCCCACGACAGGCAGGAAGGGCTCTGGGCCCACGACAGGCGTGAAGGGCTCTGGCCCACGACAGGCGTGAAGGGCTCTGGCCCACGACAGGCGTGAAGGGCTCTGGGCCCACGACAGGCGTGAAGGGCTCTGGGCCCACCTGGGACAAAACCGCTGACACACAGCTTGGGAGTGTAACCGCTGACACACAGCTTGGGAGTGTTACCGCTGACACACAGCTTGGGAGTGTTACTGCTGACACACAGCTTGGGAGTGTTACCGCTGACACACAGCTTGGGAGTGTTACCGCTGACACACAGCTTGGGAGTGTTACCGCTGACACACAGCTTGGGAGTGTTACCGCTGACACACAGCTTGGGAGTGTTACCGCTGACACACAGCTTGGGAGTGTTACCGCTGACACATAGCTTGGGAGGGTTACCGCTGACACACAGCTTGGGAGGGTTACCACTGACACACAGCTTGGGAGTGTTACCGCTGACACATAGCTTGGGAGGGTTACCGCTGACACACAGCTTGGGAGGGTTACCACTGACACACAGCTTGGGAGTGTTACCGCTGACACACAGCTTGGGAGTGTTACCGGCAATGTGCCAGGTTCTGGCACCGCTGACACCTTGTCAGACAGAAACAAAACTGGCCTCCCGCCAGGAATGGGCATAGGCACAATACAATGTGCAGAACAGACAGGTTTTTCTTTATGCTGTGTACCTATAACAACAGCGCCACCCTGAACCCTTGTGGCATCAGCGCCACCCTGGGCCCTTGTGGCATCAGCGCCACCCTGGGCCCTTGTGGCATCAGCGCCACCCTGGGCCCTTGTGGCATCAGCGCCACCCTGGGCCCTTGTGGCAACAGCGCCACCCTGGGCCCTTGTGGCAACAGCGACACCCTGGGCCCTTGTGGCAACAGCGCCACCTGGCCTAGACCCATGACAAGAACTGAGAAACAGTGATCCACTGCATAACATGGAAGCAGGTAGTGTGCCTTGAGGTGGAACAATTTTGGCTTTAATTACCACACATGGAATTTGCAACACCCCTGCATTGCACAGAAACAGAGGTCCCAGCAGTAGGGTCAGCGCTATGGCTACATGACGTGGATACCAGGGTCTCACCCTGAGAACATGACATTCTGGGTTTGGGCTTTAATGGACAGCAAAAGATTTTATGCTGGGGTGAACTGCAATAATAACAGAGATTAAGAATTCTACGTCTCTCTCTTTCACTCATGGGAGGTTCCCCAGAGACTCTGCTGGGAGGAACCGCATAATTAAGCACACTGAGAGACAGCATTAACCTCTTCAGCTCTGTCAGCAGATCAAAAACCATCGGAAGCACAGAATTTAACACAGTAAGCTCACCTGCAGGCATTAATGGACTGTTTGTAATGTAATGGTTAGCCCCTGCTTGGACCATCGTGGTGGCTTGGAACATGAGATGAAGCCCTTAAGGCAGGTGAGTAACTGACTGGACACAAGGACAGACGGATTTCTCCAAAACCAAGGAGCACCAAAAAACAGAACAAAATTGCCACTAAGCTCCGAAGGCTTCAAGACCGACAGACAACTTAGGACACTCCGAAACACAAAGATACACTTGACAATCCGTGAAGGGAGCAGGCTGCAGGACAACAGACTATACTAAAAGAGGTCCTTATAAGCGGCCTCTGAATATAATACTAAACTAAGACAGACAAGGTACATAAAACATGAAACATACAAGAATCGTCAATCAGGCAGAGGTTGGCAACAGATCAGAAATATACGGTACCAGGGGGGAGTAGAAGGGATAGTCAAAAATAAAGCCGAGGTCAGAACCAGAAAACACTTGAACAGGAATGCTTTGCAGCAACTCAGGAAACCCGAACCAGACAGAACCACCATCAAACTCCACAAACAGTCAATGAGGCTCTGTGCTGCTGGGAATATATAGGGAGTGGGTCCGTGTGATTGGGCCATGTGACCCCAGACCAGGAGATCACAACAGAACCCCAAATCAGCCCTAAACAGCACAGCCAGACACACCATAGGGGAAAAACAAACATGAAGACCCTTCACCACCAGGGGGCAAGCCCGAGACGTGACAGCGGGTGGTCATATGTCGCCTCAAGCATGTGGTACCCAAGTGTCCGGTGTTTATCCCACGCTTCAGCCTCCTCTGACATAGATTACAAATAGCAACGGTGGGGTCTGCTGCACATTTCTTAAAGAACTCCCAGACAGCAGAGTTCCTGCATGTGTTCTTTGAGATAACAGTGCTCTGCACCGGAGCAGCTCTGAGATCTGATGCCTTGGACTGGCTAGTGCTACGGTTGGTCACAGAGGATGTTGTGCCTCGTGTTTGCTGTGCCTCCTCCTCCTCCTCCCCCTCCTCCTCACTTGATTCCTCAGTTCGATCTGGCACCCAGGTGGAGTCAGTGACCTCATCATCAATGTCATCTTCACCCCCTATCTCCTCGTCAATGGAGCCAACGTGGCAGTATGCTGCAGCTGCTGGGGCAACATGAGTGCCATTTATTTGTGTGTCATCACTGGCACCCCCTTCCTCTAGGTTGATTTATACTCCCTTGCTCAACCTCAGAGATTGAATCAGAGCACTGTAGTTGCTGCGCATCCTCAACCAGCATGTCACTGTTATTGTAGTCAAACAATTCAGCTGACTCCTTCATGTGTGATAGCGAGGCTACGGCAGGAGTAGCTGTGGACATGGAGGATGCATTAGATGCTTTGGCAGCTGAGGTGGACTGTAAAGCACTAGAAGCCTGGCTGGCAGAGGACTGTGAGGATGAGGATGGCCTGGCTAGCCAATCCACCAAATCCTCTGTATGTTGCTGCAGGTTAAGAAGATGGCCAGCACCAGTTCTAAAGGACAAGCGTGCCCCTGCAGAGGATGCACCACGTCCACCATGACCAGAGGCACAGCCTCCCAACACAGGGGCTGCTTGCCCTCTTATCTGTGTCTGGGAGCGTCTGCCTGTCCTTTTTGTTCTTTCAGACATGGTGAGTGATATACAGTTGTGTTCAAAATTATTCAACCCCCAATGCTGTAAAGGGTTTTAGGGAATTTAGTGTACATTTGTAATTGTATTCAGAATGAAATCCTACAAGGACTTTTTAAAGAACCATATGTGCAACTAAAATGACATCAATTGGTTTTGTAATACAGTAGTAAATGTTTCTTTTGTGAATTCTTCATTGACACAATTATTCAACCCCTTAAAGACTACCAATCTGAAGAACAGAGGTTCATTCAAGTGTTTTCAATCAGGTATTGAAAACACCTGTGGATGTCACGGAGCAGCAATAAAGCATAATAAGCACCAATTAGGCAGCTTTAAAATGACTGTGATACTCAGCTCCTTCTAGATATTTACTGGTGTGGTTACAAACATGGTGAAGTCAAGAGAATGGTCCAGGAAGGCAAGAGAAGAGGTGATTACTCTTCACAGGAAGGGCAATGGCTATCAGAATATTGCAAAGATGTTAAACATACCAAGAGAGACCATAGGAAGCATCTTTCGCAAATTCAAGGCAAAGGGCACTGTTGAAACGCTACCTGGTCGTGGCAAAAAGAAGATGCTGACTTCGACTGCTGTGCGCTACCTGAAGCGTAGAGTAGAGAAAAGTCCCCGTGTGACTGCTGAGGAACTGAGAAAAGATTTGTCAGATGTGGGTACTGAAGTTTCAGCTCAGACAATACGGCGCACACTGCGTAATGAAGGCCTCCATGCCAGAACTCCCAGGCGCACCCCCTTGCTGTCTCCAAAGAATAAGAAGAGTCGACTGCAGTATGCCAAAAGTCATGTGGACAAACCACAGAAGTTTTGGGATAGTGTTCTGTGGACTGATGAAACAAAATTAGAACTGTTTGGGCCCATGGATCAACGCTATGTTTGGAAGAGGAAGAACAAGGCCTATGAAGAAAAGAACACCTTGCCTACTGTGAAGCATGGCGGGGGGTCAATCATGCTTTGGGGCTGTTTTGCTTCTGCAGGTACAGGGAAGCTTCAGCGTGTGCAAGGTACCATGAATTCTCTTCAGTACCAGGAGATATTGGATGACAATGTGATGCAGTCCATCACAAACCTGAGGCTTGGGAGACGTTGGACCTTTCAACAGGACAATGATCCCAAGCATACCTCCAAGTCCACTGGAGCATGGTTGCAGATTAAAGACTGGAACATTTTGGAGTGGCCATCGCAGTCACCTGACTTAAATCCGATTGAGAACCTCTGGTGGGACTTAAAGAAAGCAGTTGCAGTGCGCAAGCCTAAGAATGTGACTGAACTGGAGGCTTTTGCCCATGACGAATGGGCGAAGATACCCGTAGATCGCTGCAAGACACTTGTGTCAAGCTATGCTTCACGTTTAAAAGCTGTTATAACTGTAAAAGGATGTTGTACTAAGATTGAATGTCACTTGGGGTTGAATAAAACTGATAATGATGTGAGCACAGAAAAGACATTTGTGGTTATTTCATTATAAATGTTATGTTATATTTGTCTGACCTACATGTGCCTCTTTGATTTAATTGTAAGCAAGATGACTGAATGATCAAAATCAATGTCAAACTGGCCAAAACACTCAATTTCAGTGGGGGTTGAATAATTTTGAACACAACTGTATAGATTAAATATATACAGAACTCTGATTCAACTCTGGTATAAAGATTTACAGAACTCTGGTATAACTCAGTGAGACACCCTGATAGCTGGCAGCCAGTGACAAGACACAGATTACAATTCGCAGAAACCTCCTATAAATCATTGAGACCCCCTGATGGGTGCAGGTGACAAGACACAAACTACGATTCGCAGAAATCTGCAGAATCTGCAGAAATCTGCAGTGAGACCCCCTGATAGGACCCCCTGATAGCTGGCAACAGTGACAAGACACAGATTACAATTCGCAGAAACCTCCTAAAATGCAGTGAGACCCCTTGATGTTCGGTAGTGAAACCTCCTATAAATCAGTGAGACCCTTTGATGGGTGGCAGTGAAACCTCTTATAAATCACTGAGACCCTTTGATGGGTGGCAGTGAAACCTCCTATAAATCAGTGAGACCCTTTGATGGGTGGCAGTGAAACCTCCTATAAATCAGTGAGACCCTTTGATGGGTGGCAGTGAAACCTCCTATAAATCAGTGAGACCCTTTGATGGGTGGCAGTGAAACCTCCTATAAATCAGTGAGACCCTTTGATGGGTGGCATTATTTATTATTATTATTATTATTCTTTATTTATAAAACGCCAGCATATTCCGCAGCGCTATACAATAGGCACAGTATAGACGGCTTACAATACATTGAACAACATTTGACAAACAGTACAAGAGGGGATGAGGCCCTATTCCTGTAGGAACTCACAATCTAGAGGGGTTGGGGTTGGAAACAGGAGGAGAGGACTGCAAGGTGAGAGTGATTGATGGTTGCGTCAGTGAGTTGGGTGGTAGGCTTCCCTAAATAGGAATGTTTTAAGGGAGCGTTTGAAGGAAGAGAAGTTAGGGGAAAGTCTGACAGTACGAGGGAAAGCGTTCCAGAGAATGGGGGCTGCGCGTGTGAAGTCCTGCAGTCTATCATGGGAAGAGGTGATGCGGGGAGAAGCTAGGCGCAGGTCGCTGTTTGACCTTAGGGAGCGGGCTGGGGTGTATTTGGTGATTAGTGAGGACAGGTAGTGGGGAGCTGAGTTAGTGAGGGTTTTGTAGGTAAGGATAAGGATTTTGAACTTAATTCTGCAGTGGATGGGGAGCCAGTGAAGGGACTCGCAGAGGGGAGCGGCGGAGACAGAGCGGCGGGTGAGGTGAATTAGCCTGGCGGAGGCGTTCAGGATGGATTGTAGGGGGGAGAGGCGGGACAGAGGGAGGCCAGATAAGAGATTATTGCAATAGTCGAGTCGGGAGATTACCAGGGCGTGTATGAGTTGTTTTGTGGTGACAGCAGTAAGAAATTGCCGAATTCTGGAAATATTACGCAATTGGTAGCGGCAGGAGGAGTAAATAGACTTGATGTGGGGAATGAAGGAAAGAGCAGAGTCAAGTGTAACTCCAAGACAGCGAACTTGGTTTGATGGGGAGATGGTGATACCCTCCACCGTGATAGAGAAGTCAGGAGGTGGGGAGGCATTAGAGGGAGGAATAAGTAGGAGCTCAGTCTTGGACATGTTGATCTTTAGGTGGTGCGAGGCCATCCAGGAGGAGATGCCAGATAAACAGCCACTGACTTTTGAAAGGACAGGGGGAGAGAGATCAGGGGTAGAGAGGTAGATCTGAGTGTCATCAGCGTAGAGGTGGTAATTAAAGCCAAAGCTGTTGATGATTTTGCCCAGGGATGAGGTGTAGATGGAAAAGAGCAGGGGACCAAGGACAGAGCCTTGAGGTACACCAACAGATAGAGGCAATGAGGAGGAGGAGGAGTTACCAGCAAAGGACACACAGAAGGACCTGTTGGATAAATAGGAATCAACCCAAGCAAGTGCAGTGTCACAGAGACCAAGAGAGCTGAGGGTCTGCAGAAGGAGGGGGTGGTCAACAGTGTCAAAAGCAGCCGAGAGGTCAAGCAGGATGAGAATAGAATAGTGGCCATGTTTTTTAGCAGTTAGGAGGTCGTTGGTGACTTTAGTGAGGGCAGTTTCAGTTGAGTGTAGGGGACGGAAGCCAGATTGCAGGGGGTCAAGTAGGTAATTGGATGACAGGAAGATGGAGAGGCGGTTGAAGACTAGTTTTTCTAAGATCTTTGATGTGAAGGGAAGCAGTGAAACCTCTTATAAATCAGTGAGACCGTTTGATGGGTGGCAGTGAAACCTCCTATAAATCAGTGAGACCCTTTGATGGGTGGCAGTGAAACCTCCTATAAATCAGTGAGACCCTTTGATGGGTGGCAGTGGATACCTTTCCAGCAGATGATCCACTGGCTTACTGGGTGTTGAGATTGGATCACTGGCCAGAATTTAGCCAAAACGCTATGCAGCTACTAGGTTGCCCTTCATCCAGCGTGCTTTCTGAAAGGACGTTCAGTGCCACTGGAGGTTTTGTCACAGACAAAAGAGTGCGTCTGTCCACCGACTCTGTAGACCGGCTGACATTTATACAAATGAATCAGTCCTGGATCAGCAGCTATCAATCCCCTGATGCTGACGTAACGGAATAGATCGGGGATCTCTTCTGCATTCCCAAAACCTCCACCACTGCACTCTTCCACAATACCACAAAGGGGTTACGGTGTGAAAGCACTTGCTGCCACCAAAGGTAAAATATTTGGGTGCACTGCCACCGACGCCTATACCAGATTCATATCATTTTAATATTTGACCGCAGGGTCCAACCCTGCACTCTTCCACAATACCACAGAGTGATTACTTACGGTGTGAAGACACAATATTTGGGTGCACTGCCACTGACGCCTATACCAGATTCATATCATTTTAATATTGGACCGCAGGGTCCACCACTGCACTCTTCCACAATAGCACAGAAGGGTTACGGTGTGAAAGCACTTGCTGCCACAAAAGGCAAAAATATTGGGTGCACTGATGCCTGTACCAGATTCATATCATTTTAATATTTGACCGCAGGGTCCAACCCTGCACTGTTCCACAATACCACAGACAAAGTTACAGTGTGACGGCACTGTTGCCGACACTAAAGGCCCATTTTTAAAGCACCTATTGTTACTTTCATCCAAAGCCTGCATAAATTTCACCATAATTTAGCCCAAAAAAATCACTAAACTTGTTCTGCGTGTCCTAAAACGTCTCCTCTTTTCAATAGGCTGCTGCCCCAAGCAGTTGTTTATGAATAGATTAAAAGGAAGACCATTTACCGTCATTTGAAACATAATTTTTTTGTTTTTAAATGTTTCTATACATCCTAGAAATCCGCCACTTCACGGGCAGGTTATGGGGACCTCCTAGGCACGATATTTGAAGGAATTTTTCGTTTTTATTTTTAACCTTTATTTCATGGAAAACTCACTGTTCCTTTAAAAACTATTTTTTTTAACTTTTTGTCCTTGTTTCCTGTCCCCCAGGGCACTACCCGGACCCCCATACACCTTTTATGGCAAATATCTAGCATATATGCCCTCTTGGAGGGCACTCTATAAATCAAATGTTCAGGTCCCATTGAGTTACATTGAGTTCGGATCGTGTTCGAACTCTAACTTTTGAAATTGTTCGAGTTCAAAGTCGAACCGAACACGGGGGCATGCGGCTCATCCCTAATTTGTAAATCCTATACAGAAATATTGCTGAAACGTAAGATTCTGAGCTCTAGATGTTGTCCTTTAACAAGGTCTGCATTAGTATCATACAAGCACAAAAGAACTTTGTATTATTTATTATGATTATTCTTTATTTATATAGCGCCAGCATATCCTCAGCGCTGTACAATGGGCACAATATAGACTGGGTTACAATACAGTGAACAACATTTGACAAACCAGTACAGGAGGAAACGAGGGCCCTATTCCCGTGGGAATTTACAATCTAGAAGGGTTGGGGTGGAAACAGGAGGAGAGAACTGCAAGGTGAAAGTGATGGACTGCACGGTGAGAGTGATGTGCTGCAAGGTGAGAGTGATGGGCTGCAAGGTGAGAGTGATGGGCTGCAAGGTGAGAGTGATGGGCTGTTTGCGTCAGTGAGTCAGGTGGTCATCTTTCCTGACTAGGAATGTCTTAAGGGAGCGTTTAAAGAAAGGGAAACTAAGGGAAAGTCTGACTGTACGAGGCATCATCCCTGTCAGTGGAGGTTGTAGCAGGCAATGACATGGCAGGACATATAGTGGGGGTAGAGACAGGTAAGGAGGACCTACGCAAAGTTTTGCGCCAACGGGATATGTGGCAGGTGGTCATATGTCGCCTCAAGCACGTGGTACCGAAGCGTCCGGTGTCTTTCCCACGCTTGAGCTTCATCTGACATAGATTACAAATAGCAACGGTGCGGTCTGCTGCACATTTCTTAAAGAACTCCCAGATAGCAGAGTTCCTGGATGTGTGCTTTGAGACAACAGTGCTCTGCACCTGAGCAGCTCTGACATCTGATGCCTTGGACTGGCTAGTGCTATGGTTGGTCATAGAGGATGTTGTGCCTCGTGTTTGTCGTGCCTCCTCCTCACTTGACTCCTCTGTTCGATCAGGCACCCAGGTGGAGTCAGTGACCTTATCATCATTGTCTTCACCCCCTATCTCCTCATCACTGGAGCCAACTTGGCAGTATGCTGCAGCTGCTGGGGCAACATGAGTGCCAGTTATTTGTGTGTCATCACTGGCACCCCCTTCCTCTAGGTTGATTATACTCCCTTCCTCAACCTCAGAGATTGAATCAGAGCACTGTACTTGCTGTGCATCCTCAAGCAGCATGTCACTGTCATTGTAGTCAAACAGTTCAGCTGACTCCTTCGTGTGTGATAGTGAAGCTACGGCAGGAGTAGCTGTGGACATGGAGGCTGCAATAGATGCTTTGGCAGCTGAGGTGGACTGTAAAGTACTACAAGCCTGGCTGGCATAGGACTGTGAGGATGAGGATGGCCTGGTTATCCAATCCATCAACTCCTCTGTATGTTGCTGCTGCTTAAGCCGGCCAGCACCAGTTAGAAAGGACAAGCGTGCCCCTGCAGAGGATGTACCACGTCCGCAACGACCAGAGGCAAAGCCTCCCGACACAGAGGCTGCTTGCCCTCTTATCTGTGCCTGGGAGCGTCCGCCTGACCTTTTTGGTCTTTCTGACATGGTGAGTGATATATAGATTAAAGATATACAGAACTCTGAATCAACTCTGTTATGAAAATTGGAGATATGCTACAGAACTCTGATTAAACTCTGGTATAAAGAATAAAGATTTTCAGAACTCTGGTATAACTCAATGAGACACCCTGATAGCTGGCAGCCAGTGACAAGACGCAGATTACAATTCCCAGAAACCACACATAAATCAGTGAGGCCCCCTGATGGGTGGCAGTGACAAGACACAAATTACAATTCCCAGAAACCACACACAAGTCAGTGAGACCCCTGATAGGACCCCCTGATAGCTGGCAACAGTGACAAGACACAGATTACAATTTGCAGAAATCGGCTAGAAGTATGTGGGACCCCCTGATAGCTGGCAGTGAGAAGACACAGATTACTATTCCCAGAAACCTCCTATAAATCAGTGAGACCCCCTGATGGGTGGCAGTGAGAACACACAGATTACCACAATTCCCAGATATCTTCTAGAAGTGAGACCACCGCAATTGCTGGTGGCAGTGAGAACACAAAGATTTGAACAATTCCCAGATATTTTGTAGAAATGCGACCCCCCCAATAGCTGCTGGCAGACTGGCAGAGAGAACACACACTATCAATCTCCTCTCAAAAAACACGTGCTGAAGGCTGTGTGAAGCTTTATATAGTGTGCTGCGGGACTTAGCTCTGTGAGCCCATGATTGAGTCGTGATTCCCATAGTCTTGAACATGTCTTGCACCTGACCTTATCTTTACTAGCAGAGACAGAGAGGCAGGTGAGGTGGATGGGGAGCCAGTGAAGGGACTCGCAGAGAGGAGCGGGAGAGACAGAGCGGTGGGTGGGGTGGATGGGGAGCCATTGAAGGGACTCGCCGAGACAAAGCGGTGGGTGAGGTGGATGGTTAGCCAGTGAAGGGACTCGCAGAGAGGAGCGGCAGAGAGGAGCGGCGGGTGAGGTGGATGGGGAGCCAGCAAAGGGACACGCAGAGACAAAGTGGCGGGTGAAGTGGATGGGGAGCCAATGAAGGGGCTTTCAGAGACAGAGCGGCAGGTGAGGTGGATGGGAGCCAGTGAAGGGACATTGCAGAGAGGAGTGGCAAAGACAGATCGGCGGGTGAGGTGGATGGGGAGCCAGTGAAGGGACTCGAAGAGACAGAGCGGCGGGTGAGGTGGGTGAGCCTTTCAAAGGCATTCAGAATGGATTGTAGGCGGGCGAGGCGGGAGAGAGGTACAGTAGTCAAGTCGGGAGATTACAAGGGTGTGGATGACTTGCTTTGTGGATGAGTTGCGTGGATGAGTTGCGCCGGGCAGCACCTGTCTACAGTATAACTAATGCAGCATATGAATCCACACACAGCCGGGCAGCACCTCTACAATATAATTAAAGCAGCATATGAATCTGCACACTGCCGGGCAGCACCTCTACAATATAATTAATATATAGGGTAGTATCCCATAAACTCAAATAAACAGAACAGTTTGTCACTCACAAAGATGAAAAAAATGAGGTGAGACCATCGTCCTCCAGTGTGGCTGCTTAGTTGATGTCACATCAGAGTTGTCACATCAATATTGTTAGGTTGTTGGTGCTGGTATCACATCAATACTGGATCCATCAAATGGTTGTAGGATCTCGAGATAAATAATATACAATGATAGCACCAGACATCAATTTAAAAAGTAGTAACATTTTTATTAACTTACTCTGAAGAGTAGGTAAAAACCCCTAGCTGCCAACAATGGTGGAAATAGGGGGTTCATTGGAACCCCCTATCTCCCAATCCGTGGCAGCTAGGGGTTAATGTTTGATATGGTTGGATCGGCCAGAGCATGGCCTTTCCAACGATATCAAACCTGACCATGTAAAAAGTTTTTAAAAAAATAAAAAAATTGAAAATAAAAATATATTTCAAAAACATTATATAAAAAAAAAATAAACAATTTTTTTTTTTTGGTTTTGTTAATGCAGCAAAATTGTTCCCAACGATTTATGTATGCGGTGCGTTTGTTAAAAATAGCCAAATTTTCCCCAAAAAAAAATGTAACGAGTCCCCATTTCAAATTTTTTTAACAAGCGCACCCCATAGAAAATATAACCGCAAACGATTGC
This sequence comes from Leptobrachium leishanense, assembly GCA_009667805.1. NCBI lineage: Eukaryota > Metazoa > Chordata > Amphibia > Anura > Megophryidae > Leptobrachium > Leptobrachium leishanense. The sequence continues at coordinate 98,572,656 of CM019073.1, forward strand.
ATGTTAAAATGTGGAAAAAAAAACACTTTACACATTGTAAATTATTGAAAATTCTAATTTTATTGAATTTTTTGTTATAATATTACAGAGAGGACATGACGTATACATATAATAATGACATACTATGAATCTTCCGAGTCTGCCGGAAAGAACGATATATAATATGTCTGGGTCATATATCAAAATATGGCTTCAAAACGCGGTTAAACATGATGAGTGAATGTGGTAAAAATGACCTCAGCACAGAGGTGTGAAAAGCCTCAGCAGTGAAAGGGTTAAACAGGATTATGGTAGCGAAGGGGTTAATGGATTTACAATGAGAAATATTGATAATTATCATTTTATGAGATATGAAAAAGGGGGCTCTTTCTATTTTCTTTCTTTCTCTCACGCTTTCTTTCTCTTGTTCTCTCTTATTTTTCTTTCGCTCTCTTTCCCCCTCTCTCTCTTTAGCTCTCTTTATCTTTCTCTCATTTTTTCTTTTTCCCTTTCTTCCTCTCTCCCTTTCTTTCTCTTCTTTCTCTTCTTTCTTTCTTTCTTTCTTTCTTTCTTTCTTTCTTTCTCTCTCGCCATCTGCTGGCCAAAAGGAATTACTGCAGTTCAGGTGTCAGTACATCAGGATCAGCTGAGATGTCATTCTGACACATTCCCAGCTGGTTTTAGGAAAGTGTTAGCTGCTCAGGCTTTATGCACAGGGTGCGAAAACTTTAGGGGCATTTTCTGGAGCCAAAATGCAAACAAAACTTGTTTGTGAGAAATTAATTTAATTTGCAGTGATACACATACTGTAGCTCCAGATTGTGTTACTGCGATCTCGGGCTGCTGTGTCTGGTGCTGATGATTTTCTAAACACAATCACAGTAGTGAAGGGGTTAATATTTCAGAAAAGCAATACAACTAAGCAAAACTGATTTTCTCATTTCACATGTTAGTATAAACAAAGCACATTCTAATTATATCACGCTGTGAAGACATTAAAAGGTTCATCTAAAAAAAGAATTCTGAAATCACAAAAGAAAACACATTCCTTCATTTTACACCCAATACAGTTGTAGCCACAGAAACCAAAATACATCTTATTCCACAGGTTAAAAAGTGACAGTGTGATAAGATCACCTAAAATTAAGAAAATAATTTTATTAGCACTGAAAAAAGGATTAGAGGAACAGAGAGCCGCGCAGAGCAACGCTTCCACTGGTGCAGATAAACTTGATGTTTATAGTTGTTTCACCTTCACTTAAAGTCTGGGATCCAAAGTCACAGAAGCTCTGTGTGGCGCAACCACGAAACGATGTAGCTACAGACTGGCTTCCTGTAGGAGAAAAGTAAGACAGGCCAAAATATTAAATGTAAGATTTAAAGGGACGCTACCACTTACATAAGCTGTAACTAGATTACTTGTGCATTTACAAATAAAATCACCTTATAAAACACATGCTGCTCATTTTTTTGTTTAAAGTAATTGCATGTAAAAGGAAAAATAAAGTTAGGTTTTTATCTCCTGTTTCCATTTTGTGGATTTTCCCCATGATGCAACATTTACCAAAATCTGCCCAGAAGCTTTACTTTTCTGCTGTGGTTTATCTTCTACAGTATTTAACAGTTAATGAGTTGAATGAGGGACATTTAGATAAGGTGGCCAATGGCTATTGTTCTCCAGATTGAGATAAGAGATGGCAGCTGAATGACATAAAATAGGGAGCTTAAGAGACTTCAACTTCATTTCAAGCCACCCCGGGGCTGCAAATGACGTGTTGCATGCGCCCAGGGGTATATTAAACAGATTAAGCATGTATTTAGGGCACCAGGCTCAAAGGGGGAACCACAAAGTTGAGAAAAGGGTGAAAAGAAAAAACGAATGAAGCTTTTTTTAAAAAAATTGATAAAACGAGTGCAAATTGATCATAATGTTCTGTTTCTGAAACTTTATTTAAATAGCAGGCAGATTCTATTGTCTGATAGATGTTCCTAATGTCACCCAACAAGGTGCTAATCCCCAATTATCAGAAAGTGAAAGGTACTCAAAGACTTGTCAAACACTAATTGATGCTTATACAGATGACATGAACAACACTTTGTATACAGAGCTTCAGCAGTTCCATCCATATGTTCTTCATGAGTTTAATAAAACAACCAAGAAAATATCTTTCCCTCACATGGAACTTTAGAACACCATTACAGAAGACAAACTAGAAAAATGCCTTTGCAAATGTTGAAATTGCCTTAAGAATATTTTTAACATTAATGGTCATCAACTGCACGACAGAGAGGACTTTCTCAAAACTGAATCGTGTAAAAAACCCAAATAGATCACTTATGCTTCAAGAAAGACTCCACTCACTGTGTATGTCACGACTGGAGGGCACGTGACTTGGCGTAGTGGACGCAGGATTAAAAATCACTATCCGTCTGCACTAGACCCAAAATAATGACTACGTGGCACACAATCCACACACCCACTTTCCTTAATTGCCAATGCCGCCAACACAGGTCAACAATATATATATCCAGGATGACTAATATCTGAAACAGAACTGCCTGAGACTCTGTTTGATTATGCTCCCCAAACCAGAAAACAGTTCAGAAGACGGACTCCACGACAACTCACTTTTAGTAGGTCGTCCCGAGCTAAAAACTATTACAGACATTTACATATGAGTTTACAGAGGAGGAGGTTCTACAGCAGCTGTCTAAAGTAAAGACAAATAAGTCAATGGGGCCTGATGGGATCCACCCTAAATTATTAAAAGAGCTCAGTGATGTAATAGCAAAACCGTTAACAGGAGTCGTCCCAGAAGACTGGAAATTAGCAAATGTTGTGCCTATTTACAAGAAGGGTAGTAGGGAGGAATCGGGGAACTATAGGCCAGTTAGTCTTACGTCAGTAGTAGGGAAATTAATGGAAACCATGTTAAAGGAAAGGATTGTTGAACACCTAAAAGCACATAGATTACAGGATCAGAAACAACATGGGTTTACCTCAGGGAGATCATGCCAAACTAATCTTATTGATTTTTTTGATTGGGTAACAAAAATAATAGACACAGGTGGTGCAGTAGACATTGCTTATTTAGATTTCAGTAAGGCTTTTGATACTGTTCCGCATAGAAGGCTTATCAATAAATTGCAATCTTTGAGCTTGGATTCCAATATTGTTGAATGGATTAGGCAGTGGCTGAGTGACAGACAACAGAGGGTTGTGGTAAATGGAGTTTATTCGGCGCAAGGTCTTGTTACCAGTGGGGTACCTCAGGGGTCAGTACTTGGACCCATTCTCTTTAATATTTTTTTAGTGATATTGCAGAAGGTATTAATGGAAAAGTATGTCTTTTTGCTGATGACACAAAGATTTGCAACAGGGTTGACGTTCCTGGAGGGATCAGCCAAATGACAAATGATTTAGGTAAGCTAAAAAAATGGTCGGAGTTGTGGCAATTGAGTTTTAATGTGGATAAGTGCAAGATAATGCACCTGGGACGTAAAAACCCAAGGGCTGAATATAGAATATTTGATACAGTCCTAACCTCAACATCTGAGGAAAGGGATTTAGGGGTTATTATTTCAGAGGATCTAAGGGTAAGTAGTCAATGTAATAGAGCAGCAGGAAATGCTAGCAGAATGCTTGGTTGTGTAGGGAGAGGTATTAGCAGTAGGAAAAGGGAAGTGATCATGCCACTGTACAGAGCACTGGTGAGACCTCACTTGGAGTACTGTGTGCAGTACTGGAGACCGTATCTCCAGAAGGATATAGACATCTTAGAGAGAGTTCAGAGAAGGGCTACTAAAATGGTGTACGGCTTGAAGGAGAAAAGTTACCAGGAAAGGCTTAATGATCTTAACATGTACAGCTTGGAAAAAAGACGAGACAGAGGAGATATGATAGAAACATTTAAATACGTAAAGGGAATCCACAAGGTAGAGGAAGGGAGTATATTTAAAAGGAAACAAAATAGCAAAACAAGAGGACATAGTCTTAGATTAGAGGGGCAAAGGTTTAAAAGTAACATCAGGAAGCATTATTTTACTGAGCGGGTGGTGGATACATGGAACAGTCTTCCAGTAGAAGTGGTAGAGGCCAAAACAGTAATTGAATTTAAGCAAGCATGGGATAGGCATAAGGCTATCCTAAAGAAAAGATAAATCCAGGTAAAGTATCCATGTAATTGGGCAGACTAGATGGGCCGAAAGGTTCTTATCTGCCGACATTTTTCTATGTTTCTATGTTTCTATAATCCTGTCTCTTCAGTTAATGAGGTTCTTATATCAGACAGAGGCAGAGCTTAATAAATGGTATTTATTATTATGATGAAAAATATGAACACAGGCAGGTACAGAAAATAGATATTATAATTTATAGTTACACTCTCAAGCAGAAAAAAAGGGATTAACAACAAATCCTATTTACTTACGATGGCAAGCTAAAATTACTTATGATGACAAGCTAAAAAAAAATCGGTCACCAGGGAGTGTAACGAACTGTATAGCGCTCGCACTGAAGTAACGTTGTTTGGATTTTAGAGAGCAGATTTTTCTGACAACCAGAGACAGTCAAAACAAAGATATTCTCCCAAGCCAGGGAGTAGACACACATCTAGAATCTGTAACGGGGAGCCCCCTATAGGGTGAGGGGGAACCCCCAATCTGCAGAGATGAAGCCTTAAGGACAGGTATACAGCTTCCAGGGAACAAACCAAGATATTAACATAAACTAGAAAGATCCCTAAGCCCTGACTGAGATCCTTGAAAGATGGTCTCGAAATACTAACTAGGCTAGGTTTGCAAGATGAATAAAACATAAACCAGACAGACAATAAATGCAGGTATACAGATTCCAGGGAACAAAGCAAGATATTAACAGAAACTAGAAAGATCCCTAAGCCCTGACTGAGATCCTTGAAAGGTGGTCTCGACATACTAACTAGGCTAGGTTTGCAAGACGAACAAAACATAAACCAGACAGACGATGAATGCAGGCATACAGATTCCTAAGCACGGTACAGTACAGGGGACAGACAAAAGAGAGGTCCAAATACAAGAGCCAAAGGTCATACACGGAATATCATACTAGAGGGGTCAGACAAGAGAGGAATCCTAAACACATGAGCCAGAGGTCATACACAGCAAATCTAAGTAAACCAGCACACAGGGACTAAGCAAGAAAGACTATCCTGGTCCAAGGATCAAGGGGAGTCCTGGTCGTACTTATAGGGCAGAACAGGTCACGTGACCGCAGGCCAATAAGCCCAACAGATGGCCTGCAGGCTGAAAACAAAAATAAACAGGAATCCCTGCTACCACCAGCAGGGGGCAAGGCCGAGACGTGACATAACCCCCTCCCTTACGGGTGACCTCCTGGGCACCCAAGAAAGAAAACATGGACGGCATGAAAACGGACAAGACCAGTCACCAGTACCCATGGGAATCCCACTCAGACTCAGAGTAGTCAGCATGTGCCTGAGCAAGCAAAGCTCTTTCATAAACCTCCAGGTCCTCTCTGCAGATCACTGCACCATTAGAGGCCCGTACACAACCCTCGGCAACCGGGCTAGGGTCTCGTACCCGAGGGTCCGACGGCATGAGTACCTTGGACTTTGAACGGAGTGAATCATCAGTCCCAGGTTGTTTATGGTTAGTCCTCTTGCGTCTCCTGGACCGTGATCTAGGAGTTCCGTCCACACCATGGTACATAGAGGTATTAGAGGTACTGCCAGATCCAGTGACGGTAGTCGTGCCCCGAGATTGTATATTACAACCCACAGTGGAACCACTAGACACAGTGGACTTACTGTCTACCCCAGAGACAATGACCTTGCCATTAAACGTGGCCCCGACCGATACAGTACAGGGTGTGTGCATGACTGGTAAACTCTCGGGATATGGGACATCACCAGGACATGGTACAGTTGGCGCCACAACAGTCTTACACCTCTCCCCAGGAGGAGTATATTGTGGATCATCTGAATCAGAGTCTTCCAACAGCCCTTTCAGAATGTCAGGGTGTCTCTGGAGCACTACCCAGTGCCTCTCACGCATCCAAAAGCCAGAAGGCGTCCGTATATATTCCGTGGGAACACAATGTGATTTAGGGATCTCAATACCCTTTAAACCACCAGCTTGCTGAATTTCCCTGATTACTGTGCGGAGTAAGGCAACCTCGGACTTAGAGGGTGTAGTATCAATGGAACCAGAACAAAGTGTGGCAGTTTCAGAACCAGATTGGCTAGGGTTGATCACCTTTTCTTGTCTTCTCTTAGAGCAAGACATAGACTTTGTGACCACCTCACAAGGCTTGACAATGGTGGGGACAACACTGGACTCACTGTGGGGCAAGGGCACAGTGGTCTCATGTGCCAATCCAGGCACATCGGCCTCATAACAAAACGTGGTCACAGCTGTCTCGTCTAACCTGGGTACAGCTGTCATTGCTGACGTACAGCTTGTCCCGGACACCACTGGCAAGGTACAGCCTCAGGCATCACGAATGACATATTGTCAGTACCCGACATGGCTGGCTTCTCATTACCAGTACCCGACATGGCTGGCTTCGTGCCAGGGGAAGTAGACATGGCTGGCTTCGTGCCAGGGGAAGCAGACATGGCTGGCTTCGTGCCAGGGGAAGCAGACATGGCTGGCTTCGTGCCAGGGGAAGCAGACATGGCTGGCTTCATGCCAGGGGAAGCGGACATGGCTGGCTTTTCATTGCCAGTGGGAACAGACATGGCTGGCTTCGTGCCAGGGGAAGCAGACATGGCTGGCTTCGTGCCAGTGGATACAGACATGGCTGGCTTCGTGCCAGTGGATACAGACATGGCTGGCTTCGTGCCAGTGGATACAGACATGGCTGGCTTCGTGCCAGGGGAAGCAGACATGGCTGGCTTTGTGCCAGTGGATACAGACATGGCTGGCTTCGTGCCAGTGGATACAGACATGGCTGGCTTCATGCCAGTAGATACAGACATGGCTGGCACTTCATTGCCAGTGGAACAGGCATGGCTGGCTTTTCATTACCAGTGAGAACAGGCATGGCTGGCAGCGTGCCAGTAGATACAGACATGGCTGGCTTCATGCCAGTAGATACAGACATGGCTGGCTTTTCATTGCCAGTGGGAACAGATATGGCTGGCTTTTCATTGCCGGTGGGAACAGACATGGCTGGCTTCGTGCCAGTAGATACAGACATGACTGGCATTTCATTGCCAGTGGGAACAGGCATGGCTGGCTTTTCATTACCAGTGAGAACAGGCATGGCTGGCAGCGTGCCAGTGGATACAGACATGGCTGGCTTCTCATTGCCAGTGGGAACAGATATGGCTGGCTTTTCATTGCCAGTGGGAACAGACATGGCTGGCTTCGTGCCAGTAGATACTGACATGACTGGCATTTCATTGCCAGTGGGAACAGGCATGGCTGGCTTTTCATTACCAGTGAGAACAGACATGGCTGGCTTCGTGCCAGTAGATACTGACATGACTGGCATTTCATTGCCAGTGGGAACAGGCATGGCTGGCTTTTCATTACCAGTGAGAACAGGCATGGCTGGCAGCGTGCCAGTGGATACAGACATGGCTGGCATCATGCCAGTAGATACAGACATGGCTGGCTTCGTGCCAGTAGATACAGACATGGCTGGCATCGTGCCAATAGATACAGATATGGCTGGCATCTCATTGCCAGTGGGAACAGGCATGGCTGGCTTTTCATTACCAGTGAGAACAGGCATGGCTGGCAGCGTGCCAGTGGATACAGACATGGCTGGCATCATGCCAGTGGATACAGACATGGCTGGCATCGTGCCGGTGGATACAGACATGGCTGGCATCGTGCCAGTAGATACAGACATGGCTGGCAGCGTGCCAGTGGATACAGATATGGCTGGCAGCGTGCCAGTGGATACAGACATGGCTGGCAGCGTGCCAGTGGATACAGACATGGCTGGCAGCGTGCCAGCGGATACAGACATGGCTGGCAGCGTGCCAGCATATACTGACATGGCTGGCAGCGTGCCAGCGGATACAGACATGGCTGGCAGCGTGCCAGAATATACAGACATGGCTGGCAGCGCGCCAGTGGATACAGACATGGCTGGCAGCGTGCCAGCGTATACAGACATGGCTGGCAGCGTGCCAGTATATACAGACATGGCTGGTAGCGCGCCAGTGGATACAGACATGGCTGGCATAGCATTCCCAACCGGAGACACTGCAACCTCACTGGGAGACGAGGGCATAGTGATCCCATGATTCAACAGATTTGAGGTGGCTATTCTGCCAGTCTGGATGCCTATGGAGGGCACACCAGTACCTCCATAGCGATACCTGGATACATGGTTCCCCTGCCATTTCTTAACAGGTTTTAATACACAATGTTCAATAGTGTGATTTGGATCTGCACAATAAAAACAGAGACCATACAACCTGCGTCTTTCCTTCTCATACATGGATTTGCAAGTAGTGCAGGGTGGTGCTGCATCGTTAGCTGCAGCAGGTGATAGGCTCAGAGCCTCTATTAACCTCTGCAGCTCTTTCAGCATAGCAAGCACCAAGTTCAATACAGCTTCATACATATGAGACATACCTGCCAGCTTCTATTTGGGACCAGGATAATGTAACGGGGAGCCCCCTATAGGGTGAGGGGGAACCCCCAATCTGCAGAGATGAAGCCTTAAGGACAGGTATACAGCTTCCAGGGAACAAACCAAGATATTAACAGAAACTAGAAAGATCCTAAGCCCTGACTGAGATCCTTGAAAGATGGTCTCGAAATACTAACTAGGCTAGGTTTGCAAGATGAATAAAACATAAACCAGACAGACAATAAATGCAGGTATACAGATTCCAGGGAACAAAGCAAGATATTAACAGAAACTAGAAAGATCCCTAAGCCCTGACTGAGATCCTTGAAAGATGGTCTCGAAATACTAACTAGGCTAGGTTTGCAAGATGAATAAAACATAAACCAGACAGACAATAAATGCAGGTATACAGATTCCAGGGAACAAAGCAAGATATTAACAGAAACTAGAAAGATCCTAAGCCCTGACTGAGATCCTTGAAAGGTGGTCTCGAAATACTAACTAGGCTAGGTTTGCAAGACGAACAAAACATAAACCAGACAGACGATGAATGCAGGCATACAGATTCCTAAGCACGGTACAGTACAGGGGACAGACAAAAGAGAGGTCCAAATACAAGAGCCAAAGGTCATACACGGAATATCATACTAGAGGGGTCAGACAAGAGAGGAATCCTAAACACATGAGCCAGAGGTCATACACAGCAAATCTAAGTAAACCAGCACACAGGGACTAAGCAAGAAAGACTATCCTGGTCCAAGGATCAAGGGGAGTCCTGGTCTTTCTTATAGGGCAGAACAGGTCACGTGACCGCAGGCCAATAAGCCCAACAGATGGCCTGCAGGCTGAAAACAAAAATAAACAGGAATCCCTGCTACCACCAGCAGGGGGCAAGGCCGAGACGTGACAGAATCACACTTAAGCTCGATTGGTTTCGTGACCAAAGGACAACTTAGTGTTGCAAGAGAATCATAATCAATCTGGAAATAAACCACTGTATATGAAACCGTAACAGTAGTATTCTTATGTTCGTTCGTATCTAAAGGTTTACCACGGCATATGAGTTGTGCAGAATGCAGGGCAGTAACCTCTGAGAATAACCTTATTTTCTTAAGTCTTTCGGATGGTACAGATTTCAGATCGTAAGTAGTATATGCAGAGCTCACAGTATGATAGTCAAACCGACAGTAAGGTGCCTTGTGATTAGGTCTTATATTGGTACGGGCAGCTATCAGAGGCCAAAAGCATGAGTAAGATTGTTCAAGGAGACGGGCAGGTCTCACACATGCAGATACAAAGCGGAACATCAAATCGAACTAACAAACACAAACGGGGATATACCAGAGAATCGTCAGAGTGGCAAGCTGGGTCGAAATACATAATCAAAGTCCTCAGACAGAAATGGATTGGCAACAAATCAATAAGTCTCGATAGCAAACAGGCGATGCGGGAAAAAAACTCCACGTCAGGGCGACGAGGCAACTCCTCGCACCCTGCTTTAAACCCAGCGGCTCCTTGTGACCACACCAGGCCTCGCCCCCTCAGACGCCGATCGGCCATCATGGAATGCTGGCACCTGACCCACAAGTGCCACAGGACCACATCTAGACCCCCCAGGGAGGGCAGCAGGAGCCGTGGATGTAACAAGGAGACTCTGGTTGGGAAAAAGCAGTTAATTTTCAATTCGATTGACCTCCAAAAATTAATCACATTTTGGCCTTTATGTCAGGGCTTTATACACTTCTTAGGCTGCTCAGGTTTCATGCCAAGGGATAGTACAGCCACTCACTTCCCTTCCCAGAATCCACTTTCCTGTTAATTCTTGGGCATGCTCAGTTCACTTCTCATTAAATTTTTATGATAGCTTGGATTACATAATCAAAGGATAGTTTCTAGCTACAAGGGAACACATTTGCTTCTTTCGATATACATTTTCAGTCACAGGCGGTGCCGCCCAGGCTGCCTTTTACCCCTCAAAAGCGAGCAGGACGCTGCCAGGCGTCCGGTATTATCAGCGTGGGACGTGACATCTAGCCAGACAGGTCAACAACTAAAATGGACTGGGTCAGCATGGAAAGGAGGAGGCGCCAAGATTTGTCACTGCTCAGGGCACCAGTGAGCATTACTCTGCCCCTGTGTGCACCAGGTGGTGGGCGGGGCGTCTCGGCCCATTGAAGTCAGCGAGGCGTACTAGTGCGCCCCGCCTCATCAACGCCCACCCACCGCAGGGACGACATGGTACAAAAGGGTTAAAGTAAAGGCTCCTATATTTCATTTAGGAGATGTTAATTTGCACCTAGCAAGTGATGGATAGATACTGGGGGGGGCAGTTCAAAACACAAAATATCACATAAAGGATGCACAGTGACACATATATAAACTATTTTCTTAACTAAACAAACTAGAGAAAAAAACAAAGCACATGTAAGATATCAGCAACATAAAACACAAAATAAACACAATATGGACATTTCATTTTTTTGGTGGTAGTGACCCTTTAAGGCATGAGCCACTGCAATGCAGAGGAACAAATACATTGCACAGATACACTGTATTTGTCTTACCTGTTGTGTCTGTACTTTGCAGAAGACACATGGTCTCATTCCCGGTGCACTGAATGGTGTCTGAAGTATAACACGAAGCGGAGGATACAGATACACAAGTTCGACAGGTCACACCATTTGACTGAGAGCTGTCAGCTGGTACTTTAGTTGGGAAAACATAAAACAACAAACACGTTATAAGTAAAATTCAATTAAAGGATTTCCTATGCGGGCACATTTGTGTACCTGCGTTTTAATTGCAGCAGGAGAGTTAAAATCTCTCGGGGAATACCTGTTTGCACCTAAATCTCAGCTGCAAAAATAAAAGGTTGCAGAAAAACTCAATGGTGTAAGTCTGGCAAAACTAGAAAAGAAAGAAAGCCCCCCACAAAATAATACAGTCCGTAAAGATGAAACATCACATTAAGTTTGTGAATGTAGATCTAATAATACATAGTAAAAAGTACAGAAAGCTTTATTTATTATGATTTGTTTTATTCTTATTATTATATATTGTGACTGTTTGGGCAACAGCATGGATGAGGGGGCCTAGAACTACCTTTATAGTCTGTCAATTCAAGTGCCTGTCTATTGTGGTTATCCTCGAATATACTGGTGCTAATTCTCAATCTCTCAATGTCCTTCAGGCTGCTACCCCTTTATCTGGCTCTTACAAGCTACACTAAACATTAGGCATCTATTCTGCTATTTTTTATTTAGCTTTACATCCATTTAAATACACCAAGGACCGGACAAGATTTAGCAAGACATCTATTTTTTTCTGGTTGATAGGCAACATGGGAAATGGACTCAGAGACAAACCGTGCATTGAACTGTGCTGGATAATCATTAGAACCATTTACCCCATTGAGTTCCATGTCACTGTAACTTGAGATTCCATTCTACAAGGACCCATAACTCTAAGCAGGTGGTCACCTGGTCATATATACATACAAGAAGAGTTGTATCACTGCCGTAAAGGCCATCCAGAATAGGAATCCATCAATGGGATCTACTGAAATTTAACACCTGGCCTTTCAGAGCTGAGGACTGTAAAGTGTGTAGTAGTACCAAGGTTGGGTACCCATATACAGAAATGTTCCCCGCTCCTTGTCATGGTCCACGCCGTTGCCTCCGCGGCAAGGAGACCAAAGTCAGTACTGCACCCTCTTGAATGCATCTGACAGCACCTTTCCTGTAATGATGCTGGTCCAGCCCAGGTTTTGGAAAGACCTGACTATGTCCTCGAGATCCCTGTTCCCAGTCCTGGTCTGTTTGCTTATACCTCATATGTACCCCATCCCACCTGATTAGATCACCTTAATAGGAAGCCTCACCCTGAGCTCCATGCTCCTTCATTCCGCTCAGCTCGCCACCAGCACCTACTCCCCCAATTGCTTTGTGTATTTTCTTGTGTACTATTGTGTACTAGACCTTGGCTTTCCCTACTGATCTTCCTTGACTGTCACCTGCCCATGTACTATGGCTCGTTCCTGGATCCTGCTACCGCATCACCCTCCTGGATACCACGTTACAAAACCCTGCTGTGCCTAAGGATCACCGCTGTGTTCAGTACCTGTAAACATCTGCCATTCCATCCCTGCTACTGGACTCCTACTTCCAGCAATTCTGGACACTCATCTACAACCCTGTAATCTGTGTACCTGCAACCCATCCTGCTACTCACCTCCTGTGACTAGTGTGTCCAGTAAGTCTCCTTGTTATTATATTGTTTTCTCCAATCATGCTTCGCCCCTCATTCTGGCTTCCCCTGTGTATTATTGCAATAAATCCCCATTTTGAACATTATAACTGAATGTTGCCTCCGCTTCACTGGATACTTGGGTTCATCCACCATTGTTGCCCCGGCGAGTCCTGACACTCCATCAGTATCCCCAAGGAGCACTGATTCTGGTCCAAAGCCAGCCAGTCAACAGCCAGAGCTCTGTCAGGATCAGCGCCGGAGGGTTACTGGCCTTGCTGGTTATGAGCCCGGTATGCAGTGATATCTTTGTCTGAATAAGTACACTTGAGAGAAAGGGTGGAGGCAGAAGCAGGAGAGCCAGCAAGCTGTAGTAATATGAAGCGGTTGCAGAGGGCTGACCAGGGTGGATGATAGGAGAGGTTACCAGGAGTCTTGAATACAGCGGGGGTCTTGTGTATACTTGAGGGGGGACACAATGAGACTGAAGGTACCAGGACACTTGGGAGACACTAGGAACTTTAAAGGTACCTTGGGGTGGAAGACACAAGTGTGCTGTAGACAGGACACAGGACACAGGAGGGATCCTTTTGCAGTAGCAAAGGGTTAATCCAGAAAAGATTAGTCAAGTAGTAAGCAGGGTCTATACACAGGTATCAGGAATAGGTCTATACTCTCTCAGGGTTAGAGTCTCAATGCTGAGGGAAGGGGGAGTGGTCCTTTGTTCAGGGCAGGTGTGGTGTGAGGTGTTTCTGTGCTTAACTGTTTCAGGTTCTGGAAGTACTGGTACTGAGCAGCACATGAAGAGTGCTGCCTAGACCTGATATCAAAGGCATTACACAGTCAGCAGTGGGGAGCCTGACATAATCCCCCCTTAAGGACGGACTCCATGCAGCCAAGGCTTGCTCGCAAACTTGGAAGTCTTTTACGAAGGCTAAATGTCCAAAAAGGTTCCCTGTACACAGTAAGGATCTTCATAATAAGGTGAGGGGTCAGCAGGATTCATGGACCGTCCAGTACAAAGGTTCTTTAGTACTGATACCCTCTTTGAGGCGCGACCTTCGGGCGCTCAAGAGGTTCTTGAACACTCTAAAGTCTGCTTCCCGTACAATTGTCCCATTTGAGCCATAGAGGAAACCTGGTGGCAAGGGTTCTATGGTAATCAAGCCTGCAGGAGTGGTGATGGTGGTCCCAAATATAGCCAGTTCTCTGGCCGTGTGGTCTTGAGGTGGCTTCCTTAGACTGCGGTTTGATAGAGTGGCACAGGTAGGTTGCCGGATCATCATAGGTTACAGAAGTGCAGTGTGTCACCTCAGGCTTGAGAACGGCAGAACTGGAGACAGAGTCGTTGATCGCAGTGCCAATATACCTGGCATGAACACCTGGGGGCCTTTGGGAGCACCTTGCCATTTGCAGCTAGGGCCTAGGATGACACAGATTATCTTGGGCTTCCATAATTTCACTGTCTGACTTTAGGGATGCCCATTCATCATCAGACTCGGAGTTATGCAAGGACGGTCGCGTTGATGGTGGTGACAGGTCTCGTCAGGGCATTCAGTACATCACAGTGGGAGTGGGTACAGCTGGTTCTTTCTCTGCAGGTTGTACTTGGACTGGAACTGAAGAGAAGACAGACCAGAAGAGAATGAACTGTGACCTGTAGGAGTGATGGCAGTTGCAGTTAGAGCAGGGCTCAAAATTTCAAGTCCCAAGCTACTAGCCAGGCCTTAAGAATTACTCGCCACTAGTTGCCCCACCAAACCCCTATCCTGCCCTGCCTGCATCTGCATTCCCACTCGCCCTCATGTAATTTTCACTCGCCAAATGCTAGTAGGCGAGTGGAAATTTTGAGGCCTGAGTTAGAGTATGAATGAACTCCATAGGCTGACTTGCAGCTTTCCTTAATTTCACTACTTCTTCAAATCTTAACAGGTCCTCACTGCGAACCAAAGTCCTGTTAGAGGCATACACAGAGCCGGGTGGTACAGGGTCTGCAGCACTGGTGGTTGAAGCAGAGTCCAGAAGCTGTTGGTCAGGAGTAGCAGTCTTTTCTCCATATCCAGGTTCCAGGGTGGTAGTAACATAGGTCATAATGTGTTGTCTGGAGGAGGTGGGTGCCAGACCTGAGGTCAAGACTGCAGCAATCTCCACGGCATGGTTGCTTCTGAATCGACGGTTATGGTGGGTTCTTGCTCCATTGGTATTGCATAATCAGGTTCCAAGGTCACCGCAGGTTCTGTTTGCAGGGGTTGCAGAGGGTTGACCAGGGTGATTGATAGGAGAGGTTACCAGGAGTCTTGAGGCTGAAAGTACCAGGACACTTGGGAGACACTTGGAACTTTGAAGGTACCTTGGGGTGGAAGACACGATAGTGCTGTAGATGGGACACAGGAGGGATCCTTTGCAGTACCAAAGGGATAATCCAGAAAGGAGTAATCATGTAGTAAGCAGGGTCTATTCACAGGTAGCATCAGGACAGATCAGGAATAGGTCTATACTCACTCTGGGCCTCAGCATTGCCGCTCTAACCTTGAGAGAGTATAGACCTATTCCTGATCATACAATTCTAATATTAGTATCTATGACCCCCCCCCCCCTTCTGCCTGGCTCTTTATTGTTCAATTCTATGATTTTGCTCAGCATAGCTTCAAGACCTGAGAAAGAGAAGAATCCTCCCGAAAGCTTGTCTTTTTTAAATGTAACGCTAGTTCAATAAGAAAGGTATCACTTCTACTGATATACTCTGGTGATTTATATATAGTGCAGGGAGGGACCCGGAGACCAATGGAAGATGACACCCTACTGCCCCCCCTCCTCAAGTGAGCCAGTCCTAGCCATGGCTCATTTTCCAGACATGAAATATTAGTGCAGATTGTAATCACAAAGTGGACATGAATAAGGTAGATAACAATTAGCACAAACACAAATCAGTCTGATACAGCAGCAATGGTTGGCAAACAATGACCGTTCAAACCTGTATCAGGTGTAAAACATATTCTATATGGGGGTTGGAAAGGGCTGCAGTGACACACACACAGTAATGATATTAGAAATAATAACAGTAGCATATAAACATACACAATAGCGATATTCACACATAACATGGACACCCTGGACCCTTATAGGCATAGGGGGACTTGGACATAGGAGAGGGTTGGGGAATAAAATGATCAGGGTTATCCAAAGAGATCCGAATGGCTGGAGAAAGGTAACCGAATGACTGAAAATCAGCATTCGGTTACCTTTCTTGGCCATCCGGCTATCCAGAGAGCAGGCAATTCGCCAAATCCTGACGAATTGCCTGCACATACGGTGCCTGTTCGGTGCCTGTTCGAGGGCAGTGAAATCCCCATGAAAAAGCACTGCTTCAGCTATTCAGAGAACACAAACCAGCAGTGAAAGGTTCCCCTAATGCCCTGCCATTCGGTGGTTTAATTCGGCAGATTTATTCAGGCGAATCCCATAGGCTTCAATGTTAAAAATATTCCCGTTTTAATTAAATATCTAATAAACAGTTTATTATAAAATTCTGCAGTAAAGAGTCTCTTTATAGATTTTTTAGGATATTTTAAGCATTTTTCTGGATTTTTTTTAAAAAAAATTCAGATTTTTCTTTTTTTTAAGTTTACTTATTTTTTCTGTAACCGCCCTTTTTATTATCATTCATTGGATCATATGTAAATTTCAGACATTTTTGCTCAGTAGTTTCTTTGCAAACAGTGTTTCACTTTTCAAACATTCGAGCAAACGGTTTTCCTAATTTATTCACTTCACTCGTCTGCGTGTGATCGGCTTTTTCCGGCATCTTCGCTGCGTGTGATCGGCTCCAACTCGGGTTTTTCCGGCGTTTTCGGCGGTTAATCCAGATGTTTTGCGGGTTTTAGGCGTGCATTCGCCGGGTTTTGTGGTTAGTTTTCGTCAGGTTTGCGGCGGCTTTTCCCTGCAATTCGGGGACCCTGTGGTGCTTGCTGAATACACCGCAGGGTCGCCGAAATGGGATCGGCAAAACAAACCGAATTGAAGAGAACGAAAAGACACCGAACGTGTGGTGACATTTCAATTCTCTTTGAATTACCCTGAGGCTGGGGTCAGACGAGCGTGATTTCTACGGACTGTACGTCCGTGCAGTACGGACATCGTCAGTACGGATGACGCAGTAGTGGTCACACAGTCAGTTTTTTCACTGAAGTTATTTTTGACGGATGTAGGAGGGAAAAATAAATTACAATGAAAAAACATTCTGTCCGTCAAAAATGCTGGACGTATAAATGCAGTCCGTCTGACCACGCTCCATCACTCACACACAAAGCTATGCGGACGTTGCGGACGTGGCGCACTCCGCACGTCCGTTCTAGCAGTATTACGTTCTTGCCTAACCTGCGTCCGTTTGCAGCGTCCGTCATGCGTCCGCAGTTCAGTGCGGACGTACTTCATGTGTCGGGCTCCAATGGACTTTCTTTCATGTTATCACGGACGTACTTTTAGGCGCAATCACGGACGTGAACACTACGCTCGTCTGACAGCAGCCTGATAGTGTCAGATGCCCCAGAACCCACAGTCCCACACCTCCCAACAGTAATGCCAAGTCCAAGTACCCCCAGTCCAAAGTGACTCTCGTCACAAACAAGTATACAACAAAACAGGGCTGTCAACCTCCGCCCCCTTGTTGTTTCTGAACTACAACATGATTCCCTGGGCATCTATTGCATTGAAGGAATCCTGGGAATTGTAGGCATCAGGATCTGGGGGATGTGAGTTTGACAGCCCTGCTCAGGACTTGAGGTTCACTCTTGTTCAAGTCAGTGTTTCTTTTGTAACTCACATGTAGGCTGGCTTGGTGTGCAGTCGTCAGTGTTACAGCATGATGATCCTATCTTGGTGGTGCCTCCAGTGAAAGTAATACTCCCACTCAGCGAGCACATACTTTCCAGTATACATGATCTGACAAACATTTCAGCACTCACTCCAGCTGTTAAAATATGAGTTGCATTAGACAATATATATATATACTGTATATGAGAGAGAGAGAGATAAATATTGTATTTAACAGTATAAAATAAAGATTACAAAAAACTCCTGTTTTGTGATGTGACTAGTAAAATATTGCTCAGATTACAAACATACTAAGATAAAGAGAAGCTAAAGGAAATAACCCACAAACATTAATCTGAGACGAGGAAATGTTTCAGTGATTGATGTATAAAAGTAAATACATTCCAATAATCGTATAACACTGCACAGAGGCGTCTTTATAATTAGGCAAATTCCAGGTAATATATCAAAAAGGAATCCCAGGGGTCTTGCCTTGATTTCCTTCCTGCAGTATATGGATTATACATGTTGCAGGGCAGCACTTTTCCCTGTGCTCCACTCTGCATTAAATAGCAATATGTGTCACTTTAAACATGGCCGATATGGACACCCTCACTATTATCCATTAGGGATGAGCTGTTCGGTACGATCTGTTTGGAGTTCGCATCGAACATCGGCCGTTCGACAGTTCGCGAACTTCGAACTTTTTGGGACGTTCCTCAAAAGTTCGAAAAAAAATTTAAAATTTTAAAAAGTATAAAAAATGCTTGAAAAAATACAAAAAAAATCTAGAAATAAAGAGACTCTTTACTGCAGAATATTATAAGCAACGGTTTATTAGACATTGAATTAAAACAGGAATATTTTTAACATTGAAGCTTATGGGATAAACATTCTTGTTACTAAAACATCAGGCAGACACGGCCCTCTAATCAGGCACTGTAGAGGGCAGCCTGCCAGAGCCTCCCAAGGATTCCCTTGAGGGGCATGCGGCCGCCGGATGACAGAGCTGCGACTGTGTGGGCTACCCGCCCGGGTGCATGTGCCAGAGACAGGCAGTGCAGGGAGGGAGCCACTGTACCTGCTGCCACGGCAGACCCCCCCCCCACAACCAGGATCCAGGGAGCCCCCACGGACCACCAGGCTAAGGTAAGGCGACACATTTCTAAAAAAAAAAAAATCTGAGGACATTTTTAAATGTCCCCGGGAACATAAAATAAAGCCTTTTTTTTTCTTTCTCTACCTGGCTGAATGTATTTAATTATATATATTAGATACATTCAGTCGGGTAGAGGGGGTGGCATGTGGGCTGTGTGGGGTCTCAGGCAGTGGTTTTGGTTTTTTTGTGCTTATATTTTTAGCAAATTTATAGGGGAAGGTAAGGACAGGTATGATATATATCCTATCTATCTTTCTATCTATCTATCTATAGATATTCTTATAAATACATATATCCAGATTTGTATTACACACACATTTTGGCAACTAATTGCCCCCCCCCCCCCATTTGGCTGATCCCTCCAGAAGAAATGTTATACCCGATAGAGCAGAGAATAATATATATATTCTCTGGTCTGTCGGGTTCAACATTTCTTCTGGAAGGATCAGCCAAATGGGGGGCGCATTTAGTTGAGATTGTCCACATGCCACCCCATGTGCGTATGTGTTTGTATGGTCTGAGGTCTGTGGGTGGGTATGTATATATATCTGCGCGTTGATATATACGTATATATAGGTCTGCGTGTTGATATATACGTATATGTCTGTGTGTGGTATCAATGCATCCCTACTCTATACACAGCGCTCCGTGTCCCTATAATATATATGATCAGGGGTTACCTTTTTTTATATTTTTATATCATTCCTATTAAATTAACAGTAATTTTTTATGTATTTTATTTAGTAGTGAGAGAAAGGGGGGTGTGAGGATCCTGAGAACGAGCAACAGCACTAATGGCCTGCTCTACGGTGCGTGCCCGCTCAGGTCTCACAAGGTTTTAGCTGGCTTGTGCCATTGCAGGGATGAATGCTCTATATGCAAATCAGTCTGCTCTCACCCAATGAGGGTGGCCAGTACTGACTGCCAAGGACGTCATCCCTGCACGAGAGGTGCAGCAACCCCCGACGATCGTTTCGGCCTTGTTAGGCCTCGTCAGGAGGGTATAGCTGACACCCCTCAAGGCACATCAAGCAAGGGGTCCACGTCTGGATGACCCTGTATACTTATAGTGAGAGAAAAGGGGGGGTGAGGATTTTATTCAGTAGAAACCTTTTTTTGCCTATATAACACGTGCTTTGTGAAAATAAAATGTTTTTGTGTACATTTTAATTTAGTTAGTGGATTCCTGTCCAGTCCGGTGAGAAGCAAACGTAATGCAGTGTAGACACGCTGCGAGGCGGAGCGGAGTGAAGTCAAGCCTGCAAAATGTTTGCTTCACTACGCTGTGCATCGCTACACGCTCAGTGTGTCTCAGCCTTTATTCCCGCATCGCTAGCTTACCGAACACTTGTTACTGACCCTGTCTGACCCTGCTTGTTCTGAGGACCCGATCTGATGCCGACTTTGCCTGCCATTTGACTATTCTCTCTGTGTATTCCCTGTCTGTTCTGTTTGCTTCCTGTTGCTACTGGTGTGCGCCGATTCTCACCATATACAGTAGCGCAGTACAAGTGACCCGGTTTTGTTCTAGCTGCTGATGTAACTGAATAGATCAGGGATCTCTTCTGTATTCCCAAAACCTCCACCACTGCACTCTTCCACAATATCTCAGAGGGGTTACGGTGTGAAGGCACTTGCTGCCACCAAAGGCAAAATATTTGGGTGCACTGCCACTGACGCCTATACCAGATTCATATAATTTTAATATTGGACTGCAGGGTCCATCACTACACTCTTCCACAATACCACAGAGGGGTTACGGTGTGACGGCACTGTTGCCGACACTAAAGGCCCAATTTTAAAGCACCTATTGTTACTTTCATCCAAAGCCTGCATAAGTTTCACCATAATTTAGCCCAAAAAAATCTCTAAACTTGTTCTGCGTGTCCTAAAATGTCTCCTCTTTTCATACAGGCTGCCGCCCCAAGCAGTTGTTTATGAATAGAATAAAGGAAAACCATTTACCGTCATTTGAAATGTAATTTTTTGTTTTTAAATGTTTCTATATATCCTACAAATCCGCCACTTCACGGGCAGGTTATGGGGACCTCCTAGGCACGATATTTGAAGGAATTTTTCTACCCGGAGCCCCATACACCTTTTATGGCAAATATCTTGCATATATGCCTTCTTGGAGGGCACTCTAAAAATCGAACTTTCGAGTCCCATTGACTTGCATTGAGTTTGGTTCGAGTTTGAGTTCGAACTCAAACTTTTGAAATTGTTCGAGTTCGAATGTGATCCGAACACGGGGGTGTTCGGCTCATCACTATTATCCATCTCTACCCAACACATTTTTAGGAAGACATTCTAAAATCATTGTTGAAAACGTACATACGGTACTCTTTGTGTGCTGAGATCCACAGATACTTCCACTTGGACACGTCACGCTGCTGCCGGTGCACGAGGAGCTCAAACTTTCGCAACTTACACAAGAGAGTGACCGAACTGAAAGCAGATACAACACAAAGAGGCAAATCAATCATTTCAGCATTAAATTGCAATGGGCAGAGATGCAACTATAGTAAACAAGGGATTCTGGGGCACAAACAGACAACACTCAATAAGAAGTTGCCATCGTCCACAAATGCAGGTGTTCTTTCCCTTCACCTAGAACAAAGGTACCCAAGAATACAGAACAGGGAACAGCGCTTCTTTCACACCCGTGTATATCACCACAAGCAAATATACTGTATATTTACTTGTGGTGATATACACAGGTGTGAAAGAAGCAATGTTCCCTGTTGTCTAAAGATGGAAATATGCTTACATTCTATAAGATATTTCCATGGGGATACATTAACCCCATAGTGACCAGGTGATTTTTACCATTTTCTGTCCGAAAGTGCCCACTGCTGTTTTTACATTTCAGCTCTGTTTGTGTTTAGCTCAAATTTTCCTCTAACTCATTTCTGGAACCCACACATATTATATACCGTTTTTTTTGTCATTAAAAGACAAAATGTTTTTAATTTTTTATAAAATTCATTGGAAAGGCCATGCTCTCTAGCTGTCACCGATCGGGAGTTTGGGGGTCTAAAGTACCCCCCACTGTCTCCACCACTGGGCAGCTAGGGGAAAATTGCCCAAGTGACATCATCGCGCACACGCACGACAATGTCAGTGGGCGGGGAGAGGCCCCAGACGCTTGGCTGACATCCAAGATGTTAGCCACCTCCGGGACAAGTCTGCGATAAGGCGCCGATTGGTGTGGACTGACAAGTAAGGGGTTAACGAGAGGCATCGCTGGAAAGGTCACACTTTGACTTTTCCAGCAATGCCTCTCTTTTTTTTAAAAAAAATCCTGGCTGTTCAGGGGGGAGAGGGGTCCAAAGGACTCACCTCCCTTTCAGGCACTCTCCCGGCTGTGCCGGGGGAGCCTGAAACTGACATCATCGTGCCTGCCAGGATCCATAAAACCGGAGGTCTGACTTCCAGGAAGTCAGACCACCACGGGCCCTGGCAAGAGAGGTAAATATAGGGAGGGAGGGGGGTTAGGAGCCCATGACATACAGGGTCTGTCCTTGGTCCTTAAGTGACCATTTATTTGATAACAAAGTCAGACATCAGATGGCGACCTTCCAATAGGTCTAGATCAGTGTTTCCCAAACCTGTCCTCTGGACCCTCAACCAGGCCAGATTTTACAGATCACCTTGAGGTAACGCAGACTGAATCCTGCAATCACTGAGCAGCAAATTATGTCACCTGTGCTGCGCTTCACATTTCTGGAAAACCTGGCGAGGCAGAGGGTCCTGAGGACAGGTTTGGGAAACACTGGTCTAGAATGTTCTAGAAAGTTAAATGAACCCTTTAGCTGCTTTTAGCAAGGAGCCTAGAATTGTCATTTCCTGGGACGTATGGTAAATAAGGGACTCATAAATGATCAAACTACAGTGAAAGCCAATCTTTAACCCCTTTACTGCCAAGCACTTTTATTTGAAAAAAAATTATCAGAACATTGACTTGAAACTAGGGAAAAAGGGATAAATACAGAACGTTGGGGAAACAGAGAATCAGGTTTGTATTTTTTGCAGAACACAGGGCTTGGGTGTTTGTCTGCTGTAGTGACTGCAATTAATGAATGAGCACTGACTGCATGGGGGGGGTCTTTATTAGGAGCAGTCAGGACTCAATTAGTCACATGTTATCTGCAGCAAAGGAAGGCCAAAAAACAGGGTAGCACCTTCCCTCTGGAACTTAAGGTGCCGCAATGGTTTGTGCCTTTTTACGGCACCAGCGATGAGGACCATTACATCAAAATTGTTAAAAATAGTTAACGAAAACTAATAACATAAGAGTCTATTCACTAAAGGGTGAAGCCTGGAGAATTGGCAGGAGAAGAGAACAATCTAGACCAACCAGCTGATTTGGAAAGTGAGATAAATGGCATAATTTTTATGGTTTGGCTACTTCGACCTAGATTTTTCACTACTCCAGCCAACTCTCCTGATTTCACTCTTTAGGGAATAGACCTGTAAGAGTCACTACTGTGAATTTGAGGTAAATTTCAGTGCTTTATTTTCAGCCCATTTTGGCTCAGTTCGACGATTCCATTTCGCTGTAAATATGGTGCATTCAGTATTCACTGAATGTTCACTGTATTGCGCCCAGGCGCCGAAGCAGTTATTGAACGGTGGGCGAAAAAAGCCAAAAGGGGTCGAATTGGCCTCGGTTAATTCCACCGAACTGGGGAAAAAAAAATAGTCTCCCATTCTCCAAATATGAGGTCAAAGGGGTTATTCAGAGAGCACCGAAATGTCGCCGACATTTCGGTGCTCTCTCATTCCCTGCAGTTCCCTGCACTTCGAGGAATCAAGGTTTCCCACCCTGCAGTGAATTCAGCATTCACCGTAGCGTCCCCAGAGTGTAGGGAAAATCTGCCGCATTCTGGCCGAAAACCCGCCAGAAAAAACACACCGAACATGCTGGATAAAGCCACCGATCACAGCACAGACCAGGCACCGGAAAAAGCTGGCAAACCGACGAACGGGGTAAAAGAAAATAAACAGTACTCTTGAAAGTTTCAAAATTGAAACGCTGTTTGCAAAAAGAACTACTTAACGAAAATGTCTGGAATTTACATATAAAATCCAATGAATGATAATAAAAAGGGCTGTTACAGAAAAAAACAAAAAAATATTTTTAAAGAAAACAGGGGAAAAAAAATTCCCGAAAAAATTCCCGAAAAAAGCCTCAATGCCTAAGACATCCGAAAAAAATCTATAAATGAAGAGACTTTTTGCTGCAGATTAAAATAATAAACGGTTTATTAGATACTAGGTGTAAAGCCTGCCCAGAGGGCAGTCTATTGATAAGTGTGGTGCATTGTGCTTGGTTCTGTGCTCTGTGCCGTTTATTCTGTTGTGCTCGGCTCTGTGCCGTCTATGGTACTGTGCTCGGCTCTGTGGCGTTTTTATTGTGCTCGGCTCTGTGGCGTTTATTCTGTTTTGCATTTATACTGCCCCTGCTCATGGATATATGCCCCAACACGTGGATACTGCCCCAACACGTGGATGCTGCCCCAGCACGTGGATACTGCCCCAGCACGTGGATACTGCCCCAGCTCGTGGATACTGCCCCAGCACGTGGATACTGCCCCAGCTCGTGGATACTGCCCCAGCTTGTGGATATTGCCCCAGCATGTGGATATTGCCCCAGCACATGGATACTGCCCCAGCACGTGGATACTGCCCCAGCACGTGGATGGATACTGCCCCAGCACGTGGATACTGCCCCAGCACGTGGATACTGCCCCAGCACGTGGATATTGCCCCAGCTCGTGGATATTGCCCCAGCACGTGGATATTGCCCCAGCACGTGGATACTGCCCCAGCACGTGGATACTGCCCCAGCACGTGGATACTGCCCCAGCACGTGGATATTGCCCCAGCTCGTGGATATTGCCCCAGCACGTGGATATTGCCCCAGCTCGTGGATACTGCCCCAGCACGTGGATACTGCCCCAGCTCGTGGATACTGCCCCAGCTCGTGGATATTGCCCCAGCACGTGGATATTGCCCCAGCACGTGGATACTGCCCCAGCACGTGGATACTGCCCCAGCACGTGGATACTGCCCCAGCTCGTGGATACTGCCCCAGCACGTGGATATTGCCCCAGCACGTGGATACTGCCCCAGCACGTGGATACTGCCCCAGCTTGTGGATACTGCCCCAGCACGTGGATACTGCCCCAGCACGTGGATATTGCCCCAGCTCGTGGATACTGCCCCAGCATGTGGATATTGCCCCAGCACGTGGATACTGCCCCAGCACGTGGATACTGCCCCAGCACGTGGATACTGCCCCAGCATGTGGATATTGCCCCAGCACGTGGATACTGCCCCAGCACGTGGATACTGCCCAGCACGTGGATACTGCCCCAGCTTGTGGATATTGCCCCAGCACGTGGATACTGCCCCAGCTCGTGGATATTGCCCCAGCACGTGGATACTGCCCCAGCACGTGGATACTGCCCCAGCACGTGGATATTGCCCCAGCTCGTGGATACTGCCCCAGCATGTGGATACTGCCCCAGCTTGTGGATATTGCCCCAGCACGTGGATACTGCCCCAGCACGTGGATATTGCCCCAGCACGTGGATACTGCCCCAGCACGTGGATACTGCCCCAGCACGTGGATGGATACTGCCCCAGCACGTGGATATTGGCCCCCCAGCTCGTGGATATACTCACCTACATCGGCCCTCCAGCGATGGCGGTCCCGCTTCCAGCGTTCTCTCTCTCTCTCTCCGTTGGTCGCCGGGATGACGTCACGAAAGCCTTTGACCCCCGGGGTCAAGGCTTTCGTGACGTCATACCGGCGACCAACGGAGAGAGAGAGAGGACGCTGGAAGCGGGACCGCCATCGCTGGAGGAGCTAAGGGCCGATGTAGGTGAGTATGTGTAGGCAACATCCCCCTACATTGGCCCGGAGCCTCAGCGGTGGCTGTCGCAGGCTGCTCGGCCGGCCTCCAGGCTTAGGCGAGCCCCCGGCTCGGCTGGGCCTGTAGGCCCAAGCCAAGCCGGGGGCTCGCCTGAGCCTGGAGGCCGGCCGAGCAGCCTGCGACAGCCGGAGGACAGTCACCGCTGGAGCTCAGGGCTAATGTAGGTGAGTATGTGCTCTCCACACCCACCCTGCTTACTCGGCCGGTATCCAAGCTTAGGCGAGCCCCCGGCTTGGCGTGGGCCTAGAGGCCCAGCCGAGCCGGGGACTCGCCTGAGCCTGGAGGACGCCCGAGCATGCAACTCGACCGGCCTCCATGCTCAGGCGAGTCACCGGCTCGGCAGGGCCTCTAGGCCCAAGCCAAGCCGGGGGCTCGCCTAGGCTTGGATACCGGCCAAGCAAGCAGGGTGTGTGTGTGTAGAGCACATACTCACCTACATCGGCCTCGAGTCCTCCACCGGTTCCACACATACTCACCTACATTGGCCCTTAGCTCCTCCAGCGCTGCCGGTCCCGCTTCCAGCGTCCTCTCTCTCTCCGTTGCTCGCCAGGATGACATCACGAAAGCCTTTGACCCCCGGGGTCAAAGGCTTTCGTGACGTCATTCCGGCGAACAACGGAGAGAGAGAGGATGCTGCAAGCAGGACCGCCATCGCTGGAGGAGCTAAGGGCCGATGTCGGTGAGTATGTGTTAGGCAACATCGGCCCTGAGCTCCAGCGGTGACCTCCTCCGGCCGAGCAGGCTGCTCGGCCGGCCTCTACGCTTAGGCGAGTCCCCGGCTCGGCTGGGCCTGTAGGCCCAAACCAAGCCGGGGGCTCGCCTGAACCTGGAGGCCCGCCTAGCAGCCTGCTCGCCGGAGGAGGTCACCGCTGGAGCTCAGGGCCGATTTGGTGGAGTATGTTTTGGGAATTTAGGCCCTGAGCTCCAGCGGTGACCTCCTCCGGCTGTCGCTGGCTGCTCGGCGGGCCTCTAGGCTTAGGCGAGTCCCCGACTCGGCTGGGCCTGTAGGCCCAAACCAAGCCGGGGGCTCGCCTGAGCCTGGAGGCCCGCCTAGCAGCCTGCTCGGCCGGAGGAGGTCACCGCTGGAGCTCAGGGCCGATTTGGTGGAGTATGTTTTGGGAATTTAGGCCCTGAGCTCCAGCGGTGACCTCCTCCGGCTGTCGCTGGCTGCTCGGCGGGCCTCTAGGCTTAGGCGAGTCCCCGGCTCGGCTGGGCCTGTAGGCCCAAACCAAGCCGGGGGCTCGCCTGAGCCTGGAGGCCCGCCTAGCAGCCTGCTCGGCCGGAGGAGGTCACCGCTGGAGCTCAGGGCCGATTTGGTGGAGTATGTTTTGGGAATTTAGGCCCTGAGCTCCAGCGGTGACCTCCTCCGGCTGTCGCTGGCTGCTCGGCGGGCCTCTAGGCTTAGGCGAGTCCCCGACTCGGCTGGGCCTGTAGGCCCAAACCAAGCCGGGGGCTCGCCTGAGCCTGGAGGCCCGCCTAGCAGCCTGCTCGGCCGGAGGAGGTCACCGCTGGAGCTCAGGGCCGATTTAGGGGACTATGTTTTGGGAACTTTGGCCCCGATCCTCCAGCGGTGACCGTCCTCCGGCTGGCTGCTCGGCGGGCCTCTAGGCTTAGGCGAGTCCCCGGCTCGGCTGGGCCTGTAGGCCCAAACCAAGCCGGGGGCTCGCCTGAGCCTGGAGGCCCGCCGGAGGACGGTCACCGCTGGAGGATCGGGGCATCTGGCCGTGTAAACACACGGGTAGCTGCGCGCGGCTCGTGCCGTTTTTTTTTGTTTTTTTTCACGCGGCCGGCACGCGCAGCTACCTGTGTGTTCTAACGGCCGCTTTCAAATGTCCGTCGCGCATGCGCAGTAGGGTTTTGGCGACGGACAGTTTTTAGCTTATTCTTTTATAGTATAGATTGAATTTTTTAACATTGACGGGAATATTTTTAATATTGAAACCTAAGGAATTCGCCTAATTAAACCTGCCGAATGAAAACACTGAACAGCAGGGCATTTCAGCAACATTTCCCTGCTGTTCTGTGTCTCTGAATAGATTAACCATTGCTTCTCTATGGGGATTTCACTGCCGTCGAACAGGCACCGTACTTGTAGGCAATTCGCCAAAATTTGGTGAACTGCCTGCTCTCTGAATAGCTGAATGGACCCGAAATGTCCCCGTACGCTGAATTTCAGTGTCCGGTTACATTTCGGGGCCAGGTCGGCTCTCTCTGAATAGCCCCTTAAAATCTATAAAAATGTAGTAAAACTTTTATCTAAATAATAATAAGACACATTAAAAATAATAAAAAAAGGTTTTTTTAAAAAATAAAAACAGTCTTTAAAAAGATTTCAAAAAAAGTTTTGTAAAAAAAAAAAAATTCTAACTGGTCTCTTAACAATGATATTTTTTTAAAAAAAATTTAAGTCCATCTATTATTTTATCTATAATTAAAAGACCTTTTTGGATTCTTTTTATTTTTTAAAAAGACATTTTTATAATTTTTTAAAGGACCGTTTTTATTATTCAGGCACATTTTTACTACATCTTTATTGATTTAAGCTCCTATTTGGAGAATAGGCGACTTTCTATTTATGTTTTCAGTTCTGTGGAATTTACCGCGATTAATTCGGCGCTTATCTGAGGTTTGCGCCAACATCTGATAACAGGCTTCAGGGACTCAATTTTTGGCAAAATACAGTGAGCATTCAATAAATATTAAATTTACAGAATTTTCGAAGAAAAGGAATCGCCGAAATGCTCCGAAAGAAAAAGAAATTTAGTTCAATTTCGGTGTTTTGGATAGGCTTGAGAACGGGGTGTTTTGGAGTGCCCAGGCACACCCTAATGTTGGGAAAAGAGTTCTTTCACCTCTTACATTGACATTAAATGTGTCCCTTATATGGCTCTCAAAGAATAACATAAAAACTAACTGTATCTCTGTTTACAGGATTGTTATTTCTAATGAAAAACGTGCGTTTTGTGAACAAATCTCCCAAACATAAGTTTTCAAGTAATAAAAGTTCCATTGGTGCACACACTAATGTAACGGGCTGCGCACGCCAGTGGAGCTTTGTAAATAGACCCCATAATGTAACACTGTAACTGCTTTAACCCCTTAAGGACGCAGGGCGTACCATGCCGTCCTGCACCACGTGGGCTTTAATGCCGCAGGACGGCATGGTACGCCCCGCGGCGTTTGGAGCTCCCTGCGCGCCGAAAAACGGCCCGCCTCCCTTCCCACAATGCCGATCGCTGGCTGGGGGTCTGCCTGACACCCGGGCAGACCCTCCCAGCTGGCGATCGGCATTCTGGGAAATGAGGCGGGCCGTTTCCCTCGTGGAATCGGCAAGCCTGCCAATCCGGCGCCTGGAGCTGTCAGTTGCAGCGGTGACAAGCTGTCACCTCTGCAACTGTCAGAATGTCTCAGCCAATGAGGTTGCATTGGCTAAGACATTGTCTCTGCCCCTTTCTCCTGCTCCTCGTTGCGATCTGAGGAGCAGAGAGAGAGAGACAGAGAAAGCAGAGCAGAGAAAGCAGAGAGAGAAAAAAAAAAACAGGCACTACCTAAAACCCCAGGCACTGTACCCCACACCCCAGGCAGTGTACCCCACCTGGCACTACCCCACCTGGCACTACCCCACCTGGCTGTACTCCACCTGGCTGTACCCCACTTGGCTGTACCCCACCTGGAACTACCCCACTTGGCTGTACCCCACCTGGCTGTACCCCACTTGGCTGTACCCCACCTGGCACTACCCCACCTGGCACTACCCCACCTGGCTGTACCCCACCTGGCTGTACCCCACCTGGCTTTACCCCACCTGGCAGTGTACCCCACCTGGCAGTGTACCCCACCTGGCAGTATATCCCACCTGGCACTGTAACCCCACTGGCACTGTACCCCCAGGCACCTACTGGCACTGTACCCCCCAGGCACTGTACCCCCCAGGCACTGCCTACTGGCACTGTACCCTCCTGGCAGTGTACCCCACCTGGCACTGTACCCCACCTGGCACTGTACCCCACCTGGCAGTGTATCCCACCTGGCAGTGTATCCCACCTGGCACTGTACCCCCACTGGCACTGTACCCCACCTGGCACTGTACCCCCCAGGCACCTACTGGCACTGTACCCCCCAGGCACTGTACCCCCAGGCACTACCTACTGGCACTGTACCCTCCTGGCAGTGTACCCCACCTGGCACTGTACCCCACCTGGCAGTGTACCCCACCTGGCAGTGTATCCCACCTGGCACTGTACCCCCACTGGCACTGTACCCCACCTGGCACTGTATCCCCCAGGCACCTACTGGCACTGTACCCTCCTGGCACAGTACCCCCTGGCTGAAAAAAAAAACAGGCACAGTACTCCCTGGCTGAAAAAAAAAATCCCCAGGCACAGTACCCCCTGGCTGAAAAAAAAAAAACTGAAAAAAAAAACCCCAGGTACAGTACCTCCTGGCTGGCACTGTACTCTCCAGACTGGCACTGTACCCTCCTGGCACAGTACCCCCTGGCTGAAAAAAATAACTGATAAACACCTGAAAAAAAAACCCAGGCACTGTACCCCCTGGCCTGCAGTGTACCCCTGATTGAGAACCCGCATTGGCATACGACCCTTGGCATTTCTGACTACCCGCATTGGCATACGACCCCCTGGCATTTCTGACTACCCGCATTGGCATACGACCCCTGGCATTTCTGACTACCCGCATTGGTATACGACCCCTGGCATTTCTGACTACCCACATTGGCATACGACCCCTGGCATTTCTGACTACCCGCATTGGCATACGACCCTTGGCATTCCTGACTACCCTTGTCTAGATAGATAGAAGTACCGGCCACTACAAGGACCGGAAGGGCTTAGTTTAGGTGTTCTAATATTTTATTTGTGTACTTGACCCCATCAGTTCCCCGACCTCCCATAAAAATGTCCTCCCGCTTTTATTCCCCAGAAGAGGCATATGAGATCCTGGCCGCCTCTGAGAGCGACGCTCTCTCGCCGACAGTGACACCCTCACAGCCTCTGATATAGAGCCCCTTAGTGAACCCTCCAGTGATGGTGACCCCCCACCATCTACTGGGAGGCACGAGAGCATTTGGGTACCCCCAAATATGGCTGCCCCAGAAATACCCCCATTTCTGGCGACTCCTGGCATCACAGTAAGGGTAGAGGACTGTGAGCCAGTGAGCTTTTTTAACCTGTTTATGTCGGACGATGTATTCGAGATGGTGGTTGAGCAAACCAACCTGTTTGCCAACCAGTATCTTGATGCGCATCCGGATTCACATCGCCACAGACGTAACAAGTGGCACCCAACGGATGTGATAGAGTTAAAAAATTTTTTGGCTCTAACCCTCGTAATGGGAATAGTGAAGAAGCCAAGTATCAGGTCTTACTGGCACAAAAACCCCATCCTGGCTACTCCACTATTCCCAAGGGTTATGAAGAGGGAGAGATACGAAAATCTCATGCGATTCCTCCATTTTAATGACAACGCACTGTGCCCACAAAAAACGACCCAATGCATGACCGCCTCTATAAAATTCGGCCCCTGATCAGTCTTATATCTGCTAAATTCACCGATAATTATGTTCCCGACCAAAATATATCTGTAGACGAGTCCCTTATGAAATTCAAAGGCAGACTGCTCTTCAAGCAGTATATCCCAAGCAAGCGATCCCGGTATGGCGTCAAATTTTATAAATTGTGTGAGTCCACAACAGGCTACACCTGGGCGTTTAGAATATACGAAGGGAAAGATAGCCACCTTGACCCCCCAGGATGCCCCGATTGTATTGGCACCAGTGGAAAAATTGTGTGGGATCTGGTCTATCCCCTATTCAACAAGGGCTATCATTTATGGTCGATAACTATTACACCAGTATCGACCTATTTAAAAATTTATATTGTTTTGAGACCCTTGCGTGTGGCACAGTGCGGAAGAATCGCAGAGGTTTTCCCCAAATCCTGACAGCAGGCAAAAAAAGTAGAGGCTCCTCTTCATCTCTACGTCAGGAAGAAGTGCTAGCCCTTCGGTTCACTGATAAGAAGGATGTATACATGTTATCTACAGTGCATGACGAAAGTACAGTGCCAGTGCCTGTGAGAGGGAGGACTGAGCCACTGGAAAAGCCGAAGTGCATTGTAGATTACAGCAAGTTTATGGGGGGAGTAGACTTGGCTGATCAATGTATACAGCCTTATCTGGTGAACCGAAAGACTAGGGCATGGTACAAGAAGATTGCCATCTATTTGACCGAGATAGCAATTTTCAATGCGTACGTGCTCTACAAGCAGGCAGCAGTACAAAAGCCATATCCCTTCCTAGAATTCATGCTTGAGATCATATCCCAACTTATCCTAACCCCGGCCCCCGTTACATCCGCTTTGGAATCAGGAGATCTCCAAAGATTAAGCAGCCGATACTTTCCTTCCCGAGTCCCTCCCACCCGCTGTAAAAAGTCCCCCCAGAAAAAGTGTCGTGTCTGCCGCAAGAAAGGAATCCGAAAGGATTCTAGTTATTATTGCCCTACCTGCCCATCTCTACCTGGCCTCTGCATAACCGAGTGCTTCAAAATTGATCATACCGAGCTAAATTACTAAATCCCCTTTTCTGCTTTGTCCCGATTACCCTTTGCTGCCTGTACCGACTCATTGGCTTGTTATACCGACTACCCTTTGTTTGCTGCCTGTACCGACTCATTGGCTTGTTATACCGACTACTCTTTGTTTGCTGCCTGTACCGACTCATTGGCTTGTTATATACCGACTACTCTTTGTTTGCTGCCTGTACCGACTCATTGGCTTGTTATACGACTACTCTGACTTCTGGAATCCCCTGAATTTGGCCTGTCCCTGTTTACGTTAAGCCCAGCTATTCTAAAGTGGCTGCACCAAACAACTCAAAATACTAATTTAGAATCATTGGCGCGTCATCTTTGGAGCAATATTCTTTCTTGGCGTGCCATGTTCTCTCAAAGTCGACATAAATCCTGAAAATCACTTGTCAAATTACCAAAAAACTAAATAAAAATGCTACATATGGGGTACCGTTGAATTCGTAACACATTGCCGAACACAAATATCAATGTTATAGGCCAGTAAAAGGTTGACCGAGCAGGATATTAGCAGCAAAATGACAGTTTTCGTGTAAAACAAATGCAAAACACAATCTTGAAAACTAAGTGTGGCCAGGGTTTGTGACCAAGTGGCTACTATACAAAACTGGACATACCCCATTTTCAACACTCTGGGTTGTCTACTTCTCAAAATGATATGCCATGTTGGGGTACTTTTCATACCTGGTCTGCCATACCCTCTCAAATTCAACCTAGGCCCAGCAAACCAATCTGGCAAATTTCAAGTTGTAAAACCTGAAATGGGCAAACTCTACATTTGACCGTGTAACTTTCCAAAAAGTAAATAAAAATGCTACATATGGGGTACCGTTGAATTCGTAACACATTGCCGAACACAAATATCAATGTTATAGGCCAGTTAAGGTTGACCGAGCAGGATATTAGCAGCAAAATAACAGTTTTCGTGTAAAACAAATGCAAAACACAATCTTGAAAACTAAGTGTGGCCAGGGTTTGTGACCAAGTGTCTACTATAAAAAACTGGACATACCCCATTTTCAACACTCTGGGTTGTCTACTTCTCAAAATGATATGCCATGATGGGGTACTTCTCAAACCTGGGCTGCCATACCCTCTCAAATTCAACCTAGGCCCAGAAAACCAATCTGGCAAACTCTACACTTGATCGTGTAACTTTCCAAAAAGTAAATAAAAATGCAACATGGGGGTACTGTTGAACTCGTAACACATTGCCGAATACAAATATCAATGTTATAGGCCAGTAAAAGGTTGACCGAGCAGGATATTAGCAGCAAAATAACAGTTTTCGTGTAAAACAAATGCAAAACACAATCTTGAAAACTAAGTGTGGCCAGGGTTTGTGACCAAGTGGCTACTATACAAAACTGGACATACCCCATTTTCAACACTCTGGGTTGTCTACTTCTCAAAATGATATGCCATGTTGGGGTACTTTTCATACCTGGGCTGCCATACCCTCTCAAATTCAACCTAGGCCCAGCAAACCAATCTGGCAAATTTCAAGTTGTAAAACCTGAAATGGGCAAACTCTACATTTGACCGTGTAACTTTCCAAAAAGTAAATAAAAATGCTACATATGGGGTACCGTTGAATTCATAACACATTGCCGAACACAAATATCAATGTTATAGGCCAGTAAAAGGTTGACCGAGCAGGATATTAGCAGCAAAATAACAGTTTTCGTGTAAAACAAATGCAAAACACAATCTTGAAAACTAAGTGTGGCCAGGGTTTGTGACCAAGTGGCTACTATACAAAACTGGACATACCCCATTTTCAACACTCTGGGTTGTCTACTTCTCAAAATGATATGCCATGTTGGGGTACTTTTCATACCTGGGCTGCCATATACCCTCTCAAATTCAACCTAGGCCCAGCAAACCAATCTGGCAAATTTCAAGTTGTAAAACCTGAAATGGGCAAACTCTACATTTGACCGTGTAACTTTCCAAAAAGTAAATAAAAATGCTACATATGGGGTACCGTTGAATTCGTAACACATTGCCGAACACAAATATCAATGTTATAGGCCAGTAAAAGGTTGACCGAGCAGGATATTAGCAGCAAAATGACAGTTTTCGTGTAAAACAAATGCAAAACACAATCTTGAAAACTAAGTGTGGCCAGGGTTTGTGACCAAGTGGCTACTATACAAAACTGGACATACCCCATTTTCAACACTCTGGGTTGTCTATTTCTCAAAATGATATGCCATGATGGGGTACTTCTCAAACCTGGGCTGCCATACCCTCTCAAATTCAACCTAGGCCCAGAAAACCAATCTGGCAAACTCTACACTTGATCGTGTAACTTTCAAAAAGCAAATTAAAAATGCTAAATGGAGGGTACCGTTGATCTCGTAACACATTGCCGACCACAATATCAATGTTGTAGACCAGGAAAAGGTTGACTGAGCATGATATTAGCAGCAAAATAACAGTTTTTGTGTGAAAAATGCAAAACACAAACATGAAGACCAAGTTTGCGACTAAGAGACTACTATAAAAAAACAAAACGTACACCATTTGGAATAGCCTGGGTTGTCTACTTTTCAAAATGGTATGACATGTTGGGGTACTTTTCATACCTGGGCTGCCATAACCTCTCAAAGTCAACATAGGGCCAGGAAACCAATCTGGCAAATTTCAAGTTGTAAAACGTGAAATGGGCAAACTCTATATTTGACCCTGTAACTTTCCAAAACCTCCTAAAACCTCTACATGGGGGGTACCGTTGAACTCGTAAGACCTTGCCGACCAGAAATATGAGTTTTTTAGGCCAGTAAAATGTCGAGGGAGCATGATATCATCGGTAAAAGAACAGTTTTTTGTGAAAAATGCAAAACACAAACATGAAGACCAAGTTTGCGACTAAGAGTCTACTATAAAAAAAAAAACGTACACCATTTGGAATAGCCTGGGTTGTCTACTTTTCAAAATGGTATGACATGTTGGGGTACTTTTCATACCTGGGCTGCCATAACCTCTCAAAGTCAACATAGGGCCAGGAAACCAATCTGGCAAATTTCAAGTTGTAAAACGTGAAATGGGCAAACTCTATATTTGACCCTGTAACTTTCCAAAACCTCCTAAAACCTCTACATGGGGGGTACCGTTGAACTCGTAAGACCTTGCCGACCAGAAATATGAGTTTTTTAGGCCAGTAAAATGTCGAGGCAGCATGATATCATCGGTAAAAGAACAGTTTTTGTGTGAAAAATGCTAAACACAAACATGAAGACCAAGTTTGCGACTAAGAGACTACTATAAAAAAACAAAACGTACACCATTTGGAATAGCCTGGGTTGTCTACTTTTCAAAATGGTATGACATGTTGGGGTACTTTTCATACCTGGGCTGCCATAACCTCTCAAAGTCAACATAGGGCCAGGAAACCAATCTGGCAAATTTCAAGTTGTAAAACGTGAAATGGGCAAACTCTATATTTGACCCTGTAACTTTCCAAAACCTCCTAAAACCTCTACATGGGGGGTACCGTTGAACTCGTAAGACCTTGCCGACCAGAAATATATGTATTTTATTTCATTTAATGCTAAGCGTACAATGTCATTCACACTAAAAATACAATGGAGAACTTTGAAAATTGCAAAATTTCCTTTTTTCTCATAGTTTTTAGGTTTTTTTTCATACTATATATATATTTTATATATAAATCTTTGATGGAAGAATGAAAGCCCTATTTCTCCTGAACAAAATGATATATAATAAGGTGGGTACACTTAATATGTAAGAGGTAAATTATGGCTGAACAGCGAATAGCTGAAATTCTACTTTTAGAAGTGTTCAAAAGTGTTCCAAACTTGTAAAATTACTCCCGTCCTTAAGGGGTTAAACACTGGAAATTCTAGTTAAAACCAAAACGATAATTATTTAAAGCCACAGAATAATCAAATTTACCTGAAATTGCCCAAATTCACTGCTTGGTAGATACACTGAAAAAATAAATCTACTGCTTTTCTGAAAGTTAACACAGTCACACATTTAGAGATGCTCTTATTATCCTTTTTAACCCTTTCCTGTTTTACCAGAAAGAACAATCCTTATCCTTATATCATGACAATAACTGAAGCACATAGGGAATAATACAGTTAAATGACTGTTTCACATAATGACATTTATTTTTATCAATTCTCCTCATATATAATGAGGTAATATCTAATTACCTGTTGTCACCGTTGCTAGGAGCACACACAAGAATCCCACAAGAGAATTCATTGTAAGGTTTTACCTCCTTCAATGTATATGACAATGTGAAGAACTGGTGAAAATGTGACAAAAAAAGAAGCCGAAATCGAACAAAAACCTGTCTCTACAATCCATCATGAGGCAGGGTTAGACAGGTTCTCTTTCTCTTTCTCCACCAATGTACATATGGAAAGGTGGTGTTTGGTATTTCATTCTGCTCAACTCAAGGGTTGGTCTGCTTCAAGAAAATGCTTCCAATTCCTGTGAACACCATCAAGCATCACACAGAAGGGTGGAGGAAGACAAGAGGAGATTAATTGGTTGTCAGGATCACCAGTGCCAGTGGTTCAGGAATGGTGAGGGCCATGGAAGTGGCATCAATCATGATGTGCAGGTTGGTGACGATAGGGACAGTAATGTGGTGCACTAACCTGAAGAGACGGATTTTGAGGGATTTCTTGAAGGCCCGAATATTAGGGAAGAGTCTGAAAGGGCAAGGCAAGTCAGTCCACAGGAACTTTGCCTTTGAGAAGTTTCCGAGGTGAGAGTTGGCGTTACGGGTGTAGACAGAGGACAGGCAGAGGTTGACCACTGACATTAGTGATCTAGAAGGGACTTGCTCGTGAAGTAACAAAGACATGTAAGGAGGGGTCACGTTAACATGCGATTTGAATGTGAACGCCAGTATTTTGAACTGTATCCTGAAGCATACAGAAAGCCAATGGAGGGACCGGCAGAGGGGGGAGGTATATGAAGAGTGTCGTGAGAAAAATAAGCCTCGCAGCTGCTGACAAGGTCTCCTAGAGTTCCTAGGAGAATACAAGATCAGAGAGCTGTCCATTGAATCGCATGTACTTTGGGAATCATTTAACCCTTTCGCTGCTGAGCCTTTTCACACCTCTGTGCTGAGCTCATTTTTACCGGTTTCGCTCATCATGTTTAAATGAGATTTGAAGTCAAATTTTATTATACATCCCAGACATATTATATATTGTTCTTTCCGGGAGACTCGGCAGATTCATAATATATCATTATTATATGTATACGTTATGTCCTGTCTGTATATTATAACAAAAAATGCAATACAATTTGAATTTTCAATTATTTACAACGTGTAACGTGTTTATTCTTCACATTTTAACATGCGAGCATTTGCGGTTATATTTTCAATGAGTTGCGCTTGTTAAAAAAATTAGAAACGGGGAATCATTACTTTTTTGGGGAAAATTACGTGTTTTTTAGCAAATGCCCCCATAGAAAAAATGGTTAGTGCAGCATCATTGTTCACATTATAATTGAAATGGGAACAATATTGCTGTATTAATAAAATAAACAAAAAAAACCAAAGTTTTTTTAATTTTATTTTTAATTATTTATTTTTTTACATTGTACATGGCCATGTTTGGTATCATTGGAAAGGCCATGCTCTGGCCGTTCCAATGATATCAAACACTAACCCCTGTCACGGATCAGGAGATAGGGGGTTCATTGGAACCCCTATCTCCACCATAGGTGGCAGCAAGGGGTTAATTGCGGAACTGGCGCCATCGCTATCCAAGATGTCGGCCAGCTCCGGGAGGGGACCGCAATACGGTGCATGTTAGCGCTATATTGCGATCCAGACTCCTAGGGGTTAAAGACAGCCGCATCTTGGAAGGGCAGGCTGTGCCCTCCCAAGTGGTGCCTGCCTTTACCCGATGGCCGCACGGATGGGGAGGGGGAGAGGTCCGAAGGACCTCCCCCCTCCCCTTTAGGCACCTTCCCTGCAATGGGGGGGTGCCTAAAATAGACATCATCGCGCAAGCGCGATGATGTCTATTGTGCCCGCTGGGTTCCCGGAGGCTGGGCTGACATCGAGGATGTCAGCCCGCACCGGGGGGCCACCGCGATCAACCAGAATCCCAGCCGATTGCCGCTGCAAAGGGAGGACGCGCTCAGCACGTCCTCCGCAGCGAAGTAGCCATGCGGCAGGACGCGCTGAGCGCATCCTCCACATGGAAAGCGTTAATAAATTTGTATCTGACCTTTGCCATTGACGACTATCCGATTTGGCACTGACCCCGGTATTGTCTGACTATCCTGTCTTCTATATACCCTTGGCTCTGTCTGATATCTTGCCCTGATATTCATCTCCTGGCTCCTGTTTACCATTAATTCTGGTTTTCTGTCTGTCTATCCTGTATCTAGAAATCTGGCTACCTAAATACCGGCAGTGTAGGTCTGTGTGCAGGGATTAGACATTATATATATTCGTGACATGTTCCTTGTGGCGACTCGTGCATATAGGCACATTCCACTCATTCAGCCTTGCAAACATCATCTGACACATGTGGGAAAGTGGATTGTGGAGGAAATGTAACAAACGCAAGAGCAAAACATAAGGGGCTATATTACAATCTAGACTCTAAAACGGGGACGCTAAAGGAGAAAAACCTGTGCCTGCAGGTTTCTCCTTAGCGTCCCCATTTTAGTGTGATATTACAGTGCAGGCGCAAATCCAGCTGCCTGCACCGTAACCCAGCGCTAAGCTTCAGGATGCTCACGGCAGCACTAAGCGGCACCGTGAGCATCCCCTCCATGGATTCCTATGGACTTCATTGAGGCTTCTGCTCATGGCCTGCAGGATCTTGCCTCGCGTGATCCGGCAGGTTGGCGTAGTGATACGCAGAGGGAGACTGACAGAGTTTTTCCCCAGTCTCTCTCTGCTCCCGGCGGCAAGAAGAAACGGATGGAGCCGCTGGTCTCACTGCAGGATGAGAGGTGAGTATCTGATTTTTGGGGAGTTTCAGCTGGTGCTGACTGTATCCGCAGAAGCAGAATCTGTTAGTGTCACACACAGGCATCGCTTCTGCGCAGTGTGTCAGATTTTAAATGCAGAATTTGTGGGGGGTTTTTCTTGTCTTTTTCCCAAAGGATTAGGCAAGGCATCTCTGTTATTTACAACCCGCTTATCTGATCTGCTCTCTTGGGTGGAGGGCTGAGTGGAAACATGATCAAAATAGGGTAAGGGGCCAGGTCTTTGTACAGGATGCTCACCCAAATCTCAGTGTATTTCTCTAAGGACTTGGGTTGATGAACATCTCTAAGAACCTTCTGGGCCATTTAAAATCTGGAATACCCATGGAAGAGTTACCTAATGCAAATTAGGTTTTCTGTGTAAGTCCCATTTTATTTCAACAACTGTATTTGCACATTTTATTATATTTTGTATGTCTTGTTTATGTGATATCGGCACTGCGTAAAGTTTTATTTTTGTCTTTCCATTAAAACTTTGTAACCCAGTACTGTCTTTGCTCTAGATGATTCGCACTTCTCGAATAGCTTGGTTCAGCGTTACTGTAGAATATAACATTTGGTATACATATTAGACATATATGGTTAGTCTCCTGGATTGGGTGCTATATAGCTATTGGGGTTTCGAAAGTGACCTATTACTTTGGTGGTGGCAGCGTATAGTCGGAAGGGTGTGTATGGTTTTGGGGGGTTAGGTTGGCATAATTTGGGGCCCTGAGAGGGGGTAGAGTTAGTAAGTCCAGAGGCTTAGAGCTGTAACCCCCTGTACACTCTCCCTCCTCACGTGACGACTGGGTAGGTAGCGTTTGGTCATCACAGTTAGCACCAGGTCCTAGCTCTGGGTAACTTTCGAGTTAACTACAGCAGGATGGTAATTAGCATTAGGGATTTGTAATCCTAACGCTAATTAACACTTTGTGCTCCCTATGCTTAACATGGGGAGCACAAAGTAGAATAAGTTTGCGCTGAAAAGCGCAAGATCCGAACCGCTAAACTGTTTTTTAACCCATTAGCGTTAGGAATGTAATATGGCCCAAGACCTTTTAAGTCTTTAGCAAATGGTCATAAGCATTTGGCAAGAGGGGAGCCTCACTGCTCCTCTATAACTCACTGTATGTCTTGGGCATGTGAGAAATGATGATGATGATTAGTTACCATCTCCCACATAAATTCCTCAAACAGTTTATTCCGTGTGTTTGAAACATTTGATCTTGTATTACTGCATACCTTTTACTATTTTCATCTCTTGTGTAGGTGAGAACTTCTTCCTTATAACATTGGCATGCAAATCCAGGGTGGTCAGTGTTCATATGTAATGATTTATGATATGTTATTTGGTTGATGGATGGCAGGTGTTTTAACACCTTTTTATACTGGTTGAGCCTGCAAGGTCCTCTCTGCTTGGGAGGGAGCGCAGTAGCTGCTGAATGTTTGGCGGCAAGTCCCAGGGGGCAGCAGAGCGTGTGGGTGAGCTAGGAGCTGTTGAGGCTGGCGATACCGCCATCTTGTCCCGCAAGGGGGCTGCCGCGGCCTCCTGAGATGGAGCTGGGTAAGGACGATGGAGCCCGGAGGGTGGTCGTTACCCACCTCCGAGGAACCAGGGGTGAGTGGTGGTCCTTGCGACTTGCCCATCTCAACAGAGAAGGGATGCGGAGGGGAAGATAGCTGGCGATCTCGGCGGAGCTCCGTAGTTATGCGGCCATTACACGGGCATGCAACCACAACCCCTCAGCAAGTCAGCATATTACCTCCAAAAAAGGTGGGTGTGGGGGGGGACATGTATGCAGGAAAATAGGAGAGGACCATAATATGCTCACCATAATAATACGCCTTCCAAAACCGCTTAGCAGACACAGAAATAGTAGTTTGAGGGGATAAAACAAGAAAGAAAAATGGGAAATGGTGAAGGGAGGGGAAGAGCAGCTGGTAGGGGTGATGTCTCCTCAGGAAGGTACAGATAAAGCGACAGGTAAGGGGAGGTTTTTTATGGAAAAGTATCTGTGCATCGATTATTTATTTTTTCAATATTTCTATTTTAAATTTTTGTTTTGTTTTGCTTTGTAAATGTTTTGTACATGACATTAATCGCCCATTTCTGGAATTCTGATAGGCCTAAAGTCTGCACATTTTACAGTTGAAGTAGGTGAGCACGTTTGCCACTGAAATCCAAAGAAGGTGATTCTGTAAAGCTGAGGATCCACCTTCAGGACATAAAGAGGGTTTGGTGCTTACTGAATAAAGAATGAGAACGTACAAATCCAGAGATGGAGATTGTAGATCTGGTCCATGTGGCTCGCCAGTAATTACATTTAATTATTAATTGATTGCCATCACATATATACTTCACTATATACTATAGTGTCTTATGTTTATTTTGATATTATCCACTCCTGATAAGACATTGGGCCCGATTTGAGATGTGGTGGAACCTGTAAGACACCAGACATGCTGTTTCTTCTGATCCTAAGGCAAA
This sequence comes from Leptobrachium leishanense, assembly GCA_009667805.1. NCBI lineage: Eukaryota > Metazoa > Chordata > Amphibia > Anura > Megophryidae > Leptobrachium > Leptobrachium leishanense. The sequence goes on from CM019073.1 coordinate 98,614,470, forward strand.
AAGGCTGAGAGTTGTGTCAGTACTGGCTGGGTGGGGTAGAGGGAACATCACTGCTCTAACTGTAGAGACCCAGGTTGGAATCCAGAGCACCTCTCCAGTAAGTGTCCTTGGGCAAGGCACAGGGCCACATTTATAACAAGGCAGAGCAGGCATGTGCCTTCAGGTGCCTGCCACAAAGGAGTGCCTTGCTCTGTTAAAATAAAAATCTTTTTTTTGTTTTTCCTTACAATCATTTTACAGTGTTTCTCAAGTATTGGGTCGTGACCCAAAAGTGGGTTGCGACCAGGGACGGACTGGGTCGCAGGGCAATTGCCCCCAAGCCTCTCTAATGCCCGAGAGCGTTGCTACCTCTGAATGTTCCCAGGTGCCATGGAGGGTGGGAATCTGTAATGGTAAGGTGTGGGGTGGGACTCAGTGACTGGCAGCAGCTCTGCACTCCCAACACCAGGAGACACTGTGCACAATGCACGTCTCAGTGAAGCAAAAGGCTGTTGGGTAAGGGGGGAGAGCTCCCTATGTATATTTGATTATGTTTTTCTCTGTCATTTTGTTAATCTGTCCTTTTACCTATTTATGCATCCTTCTTTATATCTGTGTGTCCTTCTGTGTATTTTTCCATCTGTCCTTTTACTCTATAAATCTCTCATTCCACTTCCTTTTCTGCCTTCCTCCTGATGTGATAATAATCCCTGCAGAAAACTAGAATGTACGCTGAGAATTCTCACCAGAATCATACATTGCTTCCTGATCCCAGCCTCCCTGCATACTAAGGATGGGCGGTGAGGTCAGTGGCTGGCGAGGCACTGGCTAGTATCAGAGCCGGATATACACAGGTTATATATGTTCAGGTTCAGTGCTCCCCAGGATCTGGCTGCTCTCAGTGTTCCCCAGGATCTGTCTGCGCTCAGTGCTCCCCAGAATCTGTCTGTTCTCAGGGCTCCCCAGGATCTGGCTGCTCTCAGGGCTCCCCAGGATCTGGCTGCTCTCAGGGCTATAATATTTTATTCACTCAGTAGTGATTTCAATTAGAGTTGCTTTGTCTGCCATCACCCCAGACTTTGAGACACTTATTAAGAGCAAGAAGCATCTCCAGTTTTCCAATAAGTTCTAATTAATTTCATATGTTTCAATTTGTTTATTTTACAGCAAACACTTTTGTTTTCACTAGTGCTGTGATTACTGCACTATCCTTTTTTTTTGAAAGAACCCCTGTTTGTTTACAAAATTGTTTAAAAAGTGCATACATTGTAGAATATTGCACACGTTGAATTGTGGAATAAATTATAATGTTTCAGAAATTCAATTAATTTTGGGTCGTGACTTAATGACCAAGGACAATTGTGGGTCTGAGGGTCCACAGGTTGAGAACCAATAATTTCGAACATTGTATCTCTGGAGCCCTAAGGGCTAGAGGGACATATTGTCAGACCAGTTCAGATATGAAATTTCTATATTTCGTAGGAGTGGTTAAATTTGGGGTCAGGAATAGCTTCACACAGGCAATTTGTCTGTGTGGCTAAAATGTAACAAGCTAAGTTCGTTGTCTTTCAGCAAACAAGGGAAGAAACATCCATTGTTCAGAAACAGTCTTAATTGATTCTGGTTGTAAAAAAAAAAACAGATGTTAGATCACATTGCTTTGAAGTAAAGGAACACAATGGGCAGTTGAGCTTAACCTAGTTTATGTATTCCAGGGCATGGTGTTTATTTGGTCAGTTCTAAGCTCTGAAGCCATATAAACCTTAGACAATGGATTGCATAACCTGTAGAATAAAAAAAAAACAGAAAGGTTAAATGATTTTCTGGTTTTTTACAGTGTTATATTATCTGAATAATCAGTTTGTAATGCTATATTATTAGGCGATAGGATTTAACACTATATGGTATTTGAATATTTAATTTATGTGGTCAGTTATAATAGATAATCTTGGTATCTTATAAAAGATAGAGGCCATACCACATTTAATTGATTATTACATAACAAATGTCTTGTGTATTAACATTTATAAATAGATTAAGTCTGTTAATTATGAATGAACGAATGAATGAATGTATGTCTGCAGAATCATCTTATACACACAGTTCTCTGGATATAAATAAGGGGTGTATGAGATGCATGCACGCTGTGGCAAAATATGCCGGCGATTCAACAAAAGCAATAATATTGATATTGTTAAATAAACCCATGGAGTCCTGGGATATAGTATAAAATGACCCCCAAACATTAAGGATTGGTTACATACATAAATTAATTCCTGTAGAAGGTTGATGGTTGATCTGAGAGCGCCATCTGCTGGCCAGGTAATATAACACCTGGACAGACCCCTGGAGTTAATGAATATATATATCCTCCAATCAAATGATGCCATAGTCATGGGCTAGAGCTAAAAGTAGGTGAGAAACCACTATATAGAGGGGGATACTCCAGAGAGGAGAAGGAGTGGAAAAAAAGACCCTGAAAGAAAGCTTGGGGAGAGACCTGAGGGACGCTTCGAGGGGAGAAAGGGCAGATACCATCAGCCACTCCAATAAGACGCGACCACACCCTAATCTTACACCATTCTATCTTCACTAACAGATGGTAAAGTATAACTGAATAACTTGATATCTATTTCCTAATTGCATAGTCCTTACTTTAGATGTCCATCACAAACTAAAGGAATATAAATGAATTATATTGCTGTTGAAGCCTAAACAGTAGAATAGTATCAGCCTTTCTGCTCTACTGCAGACGAGCGCTAAAGAAGGAACTATTATGGCTGCCTACTTGCGCCATAATTTAGTGAAATTATTTATATTCCAAGAATACTGGATGTGGACATCTAAAGATCAATTGTGTACCCATAGTGAGATACGCTGGAACCGAGAAATAGTTTTTATATATAAAGTGCCATCCGCCCCATTAGTAAAATGAACATAACCCCTTTCATATACATCTTGCAGCCCTTTCAATTGAATGCATGTAAGTCAATAGAAAGCTTTGGGTTAACGTATATTGAATGAAGTGCTGTGATTGATCTGTGGAAGAGATAGTCTACCTATCGAGTGTGTTATGTATCTCCCTGAAGGAAGTTGCATTTAGTGAATAGGCCCCCACAATAATAAATTGTGCTGCAGGTGATGCCCAGTAACTGAGTGTTTTTTTTAGCCAGGTTGAGGATTGGTTTATAATGGGAAAGGTTTAAGTGAATAGAATGGAACTCGGTGTTTAAGAACTGAGGCGTGTATATATGTGGTGCGGTCTATAAACCTAAAATATTTGTCCATTAGATTATTGCGTGTCGCAGTATTGCTGCTAATCACGATCTATAATTACTTTTGAAATTGCATCTTGCTAATCCATTGATAACATATGATTGTATGAAACTTGAAGTGTGAATACATTTTGGTTTGAATTGTTTTACTGTTACGCAGTCTCATATCATCTTTATTGATTTTATTGTGTCTAAAAATATCTAGATAGCATCAAAAGAACTCGGGATAATGCGCTATAAATTTGTTAAAACGTATATTCATTGATTTGTTATTAATCCTTATCTTAAGGGTAAATTACCAAATTATACCATTGGTATTGGAGGCACTGTCAATAATATATATAAATATATATATCTAAAATAAGAAAAATACACGTCATAATTAATATATCCCTGACCTATTAATGGAGTCAAACTCTGACAATATGAGGTATCAGTGGAAAGGCCAGATTATGTAAGAATAAAATAACAAATAAAATATATATTTTTTCTTTTTAACACAGCACTATTATTCAGTTTACAATTAGAAAGTGAACAGTGATGCTGCGCTAACTTGCCTTCTCATTTCTCACACTGCCAGCAAGTGTGGAGCTGATGATACAATGCATTGTTTCATCGACAACCTAGACCAGTGGTTTCCAATAGCAGTCCTCAAGTACCCCCAACATATCAGGTTTGCCAGATATCTGAAGCAGGTGATAGGATTTGCTGCTCAGTGATTGCAGGATTCAGTCTGCATTTCCCCAAGGTTATTTGTAAAACATGCCTGTTGGGGGTACTTGAGGACTGTGGTTGGGGACCACTGAACTAGACCATGGTGCTGCAGTGAGGAGACACAGGGGGACTTTGGAACCTGCATTTCAGACATTTTCATTCTGCAGTTGCTTTGCAAACAGCGTTTCACTTTTCTGACATTCAAGCGTACTTTTTTTTTTTCCTCACTCCATTTGTCTGTGGTGTCGGATTTTTCCTGCGGCTGCTCTGCGCTGTGATCGGCGGCTGCTCGTGTTTCTCCGGCGTGTTCGGCGGAGTTAATCCAGATGTTTTTGCGGGTTTCGGTGTGCATTCGCCCTGGTTTTGCGGTGAGTTTTTGGCGGCTTTTACCTGCAATACGACGGCCCTGTGGTGTTTGCTGAATACACCACAGGGTCGCCGAAATGGGATCGCCAAATCGCACCAAATTGAAGAGAACGAAAAGTCACCGAACGTGCGGTGACTTTTCGATTCGCTTTGAATAACCCTGATACTCACTGTGTTACATGTTTACAGGCACATTCTGTATATAGCCACTGTGTTACATGTTTACAGGTGCATTCTGTATATAGTCACTGTGTTACATGTTTACAGGTGCCTTTTGTATATAGTCACTGTGTTACATGTTTACAGGCGCATTCTGTATATAGTCACTATGTTACATGTTTTCAGGTGCATTCCGTATTGAGGTACGTTAATAGGGAGCTCTTGAGTGACTTATGACTGGGGGAAGATTTCATGGCGTCTGGGAGTTTATTCCATATTTCCATCGCTCTGTAGCAAAATGAGGATTGAGAGACTTTCTTTTTGTATTGTGGTATTGTAAGTAAAATGCTGGTCCTGGATCGGAGGTTATAGGATGAGGGAACTGCTGGGGGAAGCAGTCTATTCAGGTAGGGTGGCAGCTTCCCAGAAAAGCTCTTAAACACCAGGTTGGAAAGGTGAAGGGTGCGTCTAGATTCCAGCGACGGCCAGTTTAGCTCTTTTAACATGTCACAATGGTGGGTCATGTAGTTACATTGTAGTGCAAAGCGGCAGAATGAGTTATACAATGTAGTAAATTTCTGAAGGTGTGTTTGCGGGGCAGCTGCATACACTACATCTCTGTATTCAATAGCCGGCATAAGCATTTGTTGTACAAATCTGCTTTCTTACCGTGGGGCTCAGGCAGGATTTGTTTCTGTACAGGGCACCTAGTTTGGGGTAGAGTTTAGATGAGACTTTTTCGATGTGGGGCCAAAGGATAGATTTGGGTCTAACCACATACCTAGATATTTGAGCGCAGTGACTGTGGTCAGCGTGCCATTCGATCTTATCCTGACACATAGATGGAGATTTTGCAATTTGTGTAGTTTAGGTGCGGTTCCAAAGAGCATTGTAACAGTTTTGTCAGTATTTAGAAAAAGTTTGTTATCTTTGATCCACTTTTCTACCTCTGTGAATTGTTCTTGCAGCACGGCCTCCAGCTGCCGGAGATTTGGTTTGCTGGTATAGATTACAGTGTTGTCTGCGTACATGTGTACAGTTGAGGCTTTGCAGACATTGGGCAGATCGTTTATGAATATCGTGAATAGCAGGGGGCCGAGTATCGAGCCTTGGGCTGCACCGTATGTGAATGGGAGGGGAGGAGCTGACAGAAATGGACACATATTGCGATCGGTCGGATACATATGATTGAAACCAGGTTAGTGTGCGATCACCAAATCAAGGAAGATGGCTCCAGTTAGGTTTCCTTATTCCATGCCAGCTTGGATATCATTGCAGACTTTTAAAAGGGCAGTTGTAGTTGAATGATTTGGAAGAAAGCCAAATTGATCTGGTGTTTGTTAAATAGTTTGAATATTGATAATAATCACGTAATTGAGTGTAGACACATTTTTCCAAAATTTTTGACATTACAGGGAGCAATAATATCGGACAGTAGTTGGATACCAAAGTACCGTCACCACTTTTATGGATAGGTACCACTCTCGCAGTCTTCCAGAGTTTGGGTATGCAGGGCTTGAGTCCTGCGGGAACAAGCAGGAACGACATTCCCGCACTTCTCCCGCAGCGGGAACATTGCAGGAACGCAGGTTCCCGCTGTGGGCATCCGGGGCTGCTAGCGGAATGCATTAATAGCATTCCGCTAGCAACCGCTCTACTGGCCGCGTTCACCCTCACGCAGCCGCCTCCTCAGTCCTCTGAAGGCTGTGACACTGCCTACAGCTGAGATCTTGTGAGATCTCGCGTGAGCTTGTCACAGCCTTCAGAGGGCTGAGGAGGCAACTGCGTGCAGGAGCATGCCTGAGCTGCTCGGACGAATATGCGGTCCTGAGGCTGGGTAAGTATAATTATGGGGGTCTGTGCTGGCTATAATTAATTCTGGGGTCCCTGTCTGGCTATAATTAATTCTGGGGTCCCTGCCTGGCTAGAATTAATTTTCGGGTCCCTGCCTGGCTAGAATTAATTCTGGGGTCCCTGCCTGGCTATAATTACTTCTGGGGTCCCTGCCTGGCTATAATTACGTCTGGAGGTCTGTGCCTGGTTATAATTAATTCTGGGGTCCTTGCCTGGCTTTAATTAATTCTGGGGGCATGTGCTTGGTTATAATTAATTCTGGGGGTCACTGCCTGGCTATAATTAATTCTGGGGGCATGTGTCTAGCTATAACTAATTTTGGGAGCTTGTGTCTGGCTAGAATTAATTCTGGGGGCATGTGTCTAGCTATAATTAATTCTGTGAGCCTTTGCCTGGCTAGAATTAATTCTTCGGGTCTGTGCCCATCTATAAAATAATTCTGGGGGCATGTTTCTGAGTACAATCAATTCTCGGGGTCTGTGCCTGGCTATAATTAATTATGGGGGTCTGTGCCAGGCTATATTCAGTTCTGAGGAATCTGTGTCTGGGTATATTCAAGTCTAGTGGTCTGTGCCTGACTATGTATAATTCTGGGGGGTCTGTGCTTGGATATATTCAATTCTGGGGGCATATTTCTGGCTATAATTAATTCTAGGGGTCTGTGTCTGGCTATAATTAATTCTGGGGGTCTGTGCCGGGCTATATTCAGTTCAGAATCTAATTCTGCGCCTGGGTATATTCATGTCTAGTGGTCTGTGCCTGGCTATGTAGAATTCTGGGGGGGTCTGTGCCTGGTAACATAATTATATATAAATATATATATATCCAAAAACGACAGAGAGGGATACACATAACGACTTAGCAGTAAAAACAAAAGACTTTAATGTTCATACATACTAAAAATGGTTCCTGTCAGCTTGCCCGACGTTTCGGCTCATTATGAGCCTTTATCAAGGATACAGGTAACGGTTATAACAAATATATTTATACAAATAAAGATAATAACTCGTCCAATCATTGCGTGTAGTATCAGAGGCTGCCGGACCGCATGGATTGGGCGTGTAGTTCCGGTAAGCGTGCCATTTGATGACGTAATGGCTACACAACCTGCAAGATGCAGGTAACCATAGATACAAAAACAAAGATTAAAAACAAAAGGACCAGGGTGAGAGCTGAGCGACGGAGATAACAAATATCATTAATGCAATACTGTTGCAAGATATTATCAACCTGAACAAAGCCCTTGGACCACAAATAGACTACTACCACAACTAATATATATATATATATATAGTATTTGAAAGAGGGACGGCGGCACTCCAGGACAGTAAAAAATCCAAGCGTTTTTATTCCAAAGACAGTCAACGTTTCAGCCCCAAACCGGGGCCTTCATCAGGACATGATGTCCTGATGAAGGCCCCGGTTTGGGGCTGAAACGTTGACTGTCTTTGGAATAAAAACGCTTGGATTTTTTACTGTCCTGGAGTGCCGCCGTCCCTCTTTCAAATACTACCTATCCTATGGCCTATATTCGGCAGGCACCGGGCACACGGGGAATTTGGAAGCTGGAGTGCTCGGTTCGTGTACTTTCTATATATATATATATATATATATATATATAATAAAAAACAGCAAAAGGTAGCACTCAACCTCAAAACTAAGCGGGTGCATCTAAGACATCAAATACAAAACACCAAGAAAGAGCCCTCCATGTTATTGACCACCTTATTCCATCATTTTCTGTGAAAAAAAACCCGATTTTAAAAATCATAACTTTGTGGACTGAATCCCCATCATTTTACCTCAGTCAGGTTTTTTGAGCATTTTTAAAACAGTTTTTTTCACGATGGAAGAAGGTGGTCAAAAATATGGAGTGCTCTTTCTTGGTGTTTTGTATTTGATGTCTTAGATGCACCCGCTTAGTTTTGAGGTTGAGTGCAACCTTCTGCTGTTTATTTTATATATAGGGAGCTGACAACTTCCATTTGGTGTGCAACCCTCCCTGTTCACAGGTGCTCCACCATGACAGCCTATAAAGGCCTCGAGTTGCCGGGGAGTTGCTCCTGTAAGTGCGGACTCGGTCAAGTTAGATAAGACCTGTCAAAGATGGGTTATATTGGGGACTGTGTGTTACATCCTCAGCCCCTGCTGTGCTGCCTGGGGGGTCTGGGCAAGGTTCTGTGTCAAGATCTGGCCGAATGCCAACACCAGGTAATGGCCGAGCGGCATCCGAGGGTGCGGGGCCTGGCGTGTTCACGAGCAGCTGCCGGGTTTAAAACAGGGTGAGAGTAGTTGCCTCGTCGCCCTGACGTGGAGTTCTGTTCCCGCATCGCTAAGCTGATTCTATTGTTGATTTTGTTGCCGACCCATTTCTGTATACGATTCCTGCTCCTGATTTTTGACCCGGCTTGTATTTGTCCATTCTGTTGCTGCTACGATTTGCGATTGCCAGTGTTGTGTTTTGGTGATTTAACCCCATTTTGCCGTTGGGGCTTTCACTCGTTACTTGGGTTTTTCCCATCTCGTCTTGGTGTATCGTCTGTGGCCTCATTACGTTACTATACCCGACCTAGGGCTTATGATTCTTTGCCTCGAATTTACATGAAAACCGCGATCGAAAAATATTGTTAATGTTCAGCCTATGTGCATTGTGCTCAAAACAACAAGTATACTCAATACTGTACTAGCTGTAAACCCCTATGTGTGTCAATCACCTCTGATAACTATAAGGTACCGTTGACCTGCTCTAGCTTATCAGCGAACGTTAAATCTGCTCATTTTCTGACTGCCCTGCAGTCTGTACAATTCATTTACGGTCTGCAGTATCTTTGTTTCTGAACGTGCTCTATCGGTCTTGAAACCTTTTAGTGCCGCTTAGTAGCAACTCCGTTGTTCTCTCATACTCCATGACTTTAGAATATAAGTCTCTGTATACCATGTGTCAGGCAGATATTTCGGTCCTTAAAGATCTCAACCTCGCTACTCCTTGATGAGCGCTACTCCACTGTGACAGCTTAAGCAAATTATGATCATAACTTTGTGAACTGGATCCCCATCATTTTACCTCCAGTCAGGTTTTTTGAGCATTTTTAAAACTGTGGGTTTTTTTTCCACAGAAAATGATGGAAGAAGGTGGTCAATAATATGGAATGCCCTTTCTTGGTGTTTTATATATATATATACACACATATATACACACACACATAAACATATACATACACAAAACAGAAAGAGAGCACACCAAACAACATATTCAAACAGTACAAAAGAAAGCACAACAGCAGCTAAATTATTTTAAACGTAGAGATTTGACCAGTTTTAACCCTTTAGATGCTTACAAACAATTCTTATCCCCTTCAAAATCACCGCAGTTCTTAACCCTTTCACAATTTTAATACGGAGCTCTGTTGAAAAATGGTGGTTGCAATGGATGGCCATGGATTGCGTAAGCCTGCCAACAGCGACAATGTATTCCACCCTTGGCAAGTCCTATCATACTAACCTAATGACTTATGGGATATACTCACTTATTGAGGACCCAGTCCTTTCTGAAGCTCCCTGCAGATCAAGGTTAAATAAAACCTGCGGGTGGAGCACCTGTGACAGGGAGGGGTGCTTGCCCAAAGGGTTGTCAACCCTATACATACAAAATACATGAGTGGGGCAGCACTCAACCTTTTATATATATATATATATATATATATATATATATATTATAATTTTTTTTCTCTTGGGGTAATGGGGCTCGTGGAATTCTTGGGTGAGTTCACTCACTTTTTTTTCCCAGGACTTGACCCCTGTGGGAATGTATCCAGTCGCCAGTGATTCATTGATTAGGGTTGAGACAGGATTTGCAATTGCCGGCGCGCTGATTTTCAGCAGCATCGCTGGGATTTGAACAGGTCCAGACTGGTATTTAATTTTTTGATTACGGAGACGTTGAGGCCAGGCCCGTCTTTAATATTGATTGGACCCTGGGCAAACATTTTTCTTGGGCCCCACCTGCCCGAATGCCACACCCACCACATCATTTTGCTCTCCACCCCCACAGTAATGCGCAGTGTTCATAAGCAATCATAACACAGAGCTGCACAGTAGGGATGCACCGATACCACTTTTTTAAGACCGAGTACAAGTACCGATACTTTTTAAAAGTACTCACCGATACCGAGTACCAATACTTTTATTTAATGTCATGTGACGCTTTCCAATAAGAACAGACCTCATAAAAATTTATATGAGATTGACCGCAGCTCACATGGATTTGCCCCAGCTCACATGGGTTTGCCCCAGCTCACATGGGTTTGCCCCCAGGTCTCATGGATTTGCCCCCAGGTCTCATGGATTTACCCCCAGGTCTCATGGATTGGCCCTCAGGTCTCATGGATTGGCCCCCAGCTCTCATGGATTTACCCCCAGGTCTCATGGATTGCCCCCAGCTCTCATGGATTGGCCCCCAGGTCTCATGGATTTACCCCCTGGTCTCATGGATTGGCCCCCAGGTCTCATGGATTTGCCCCCAGGTCTCATGGATTTGCCCCCAGGTCTCATGGATTGGCCCCCAGGTCTCATGGATTGGCCCCCAGCTCTCATGGATTGGCCCCCAGCTCTTATGGATTGGCCCCCAGCTCTCATGGATTTGCCCCCAGGTCTCATGGATTGGCCCCGCAGCTCTCATGGATTGGCCCCGCAGCTCTCATGGATTGGCCCCGCAGCTCTCATGGATTGGCCCCCAGCTTGAACGCTGGGGAAGCTGGCCGTGTGCATGTAAAGCACGCGGCCAGCGTTCCCCTCCGGCGCGCCAAATACTCACCCTTCCTGAAGTTCCGGTCTCTGAGCAGTGATGCGGTCACGTGGCCGCCGGGCGCATCTGTGACGCTGCCTCCAGCCGAGAGGCCGCGTCACAGGAGCGCCCGGCGGCCACGTGACCGCATCACTGCCCAGAGTCCGGAACTTCAGGAAGGGTGAGTATTTGGCGCGCCAAAGGGGAACGCTGGCCGCGTGCTTTTCATGCACGCGGCCAGCTTCCCCAGCCCCGCGGATACCGGCAAGCCGGCCCAGCGCCAGCTTCCGGTATCGGCGGGATGTATCGGGCCGTTTGCACGAGTAACAAGTACTCGTGCAAACGGCAATATCGGCCCCGATACCGATACTAGTATCGGTATTGGTGCATCCCTACTGCACAGCAATAAAACTCGCAGTAATGTGCGCAGAGGCGGCTCTAGACTTTGTGAGGCCTTAGGCTAAACTCAAGCATGAGGCTCCTACTGACACGCACAATATAAAAAATGCAAGCGATACAATATTAACAGTATAAATTGCGGATTTTAAAACAGACAAAATCATATGATCTTATAATTTATAGCTTTTAGAAATATATTAGTCTCACATACACACCTCATTTTACTGTGATGTTTATTGCTGTGGAGCTCTGTGATATGTGCGGTGTGTATGAGCATATCACAGAGCTCCACAGCAATAAACATAGTAATGTGCAGCGTCTGACTTTATCACAGAGCTCCACAGCAATAAAACTCACATTCAAACACACTGCACATTACTGTGAGTTTTATAGCTGTGGAGCTCTGTAATATGGTCATACACACTGTATATTGATGTGAGGTTTATTGTTGTGGACCTCTGATACAGTACTGTGCAGTGTGTATGACCGTATCAGAGGTCCACAACAATAAACATCATAGTAATGTGCGGTGTGTATGACCGTATTACAGCTCCACAGCAATAAAACTCACAGCAATATGCAGTGTATCACTGTATCACAGAGATCCACAGCAATAAAACTCACTCAAACACACTGCACATTTCTGAGAGTTTTATTGCTGTGGAGCTGTGATATGCTCATACATGCTGCACATTACTGTGGATTATATTGTTGTGGAGCTCTGATACAGTAATGTGCAGTCAATGTGTAAGAGTTTTAGTTCTCTGGAGCTTGTGCTATGCTCATACACACTGCGCAATTGTTTTATTGTGGTTTGCAGGAGGGCAAAATCATGTATTTTGTCAAGGGGGAGGTTAATAAATAAAATGTGTTGTTTGGGAAAGTAATTTTTGTCCAGGTTGGAGGCAAATTTGTTTTCCTTAGTAGGTTTTCCCAGAAGAAGGGTGAAGGTTTTTTTTCCCAGTGAAGGCAGATAAATCTTTCTTGCTTTGGTGTAAATTCATCACAGGGAGAGGGGGGGGGGGATAAAAATAACCCAAATCATATTTTTTTTTCTGGGGAGAGGGTGGCCAGCTTTAAACATACTGTAATGTTCACCACCACAGTAGTGTGTGCTGTCTGTGAGTATATCAGAGAGAGCTCCACAGCAATAAAAGAGTTAATATGGAAGGTGAACGCTACAGAAAGCTTCCAGTGACCCTGAAACATAGCGCCCCCCCCCCACACACACACACACACCAGCTTAAAGCTGCTTTCATGAAAGAAGTGAAGAATGCAGGCAGCAGAGAGGAGGGCAGTCTGGGAGAAAGGTAAACAAAACAGGGAACAGGAGAGAGGAAGGGGGAGAGTTAATGTGTGTCATTTAGTGAAGACATAAGCGGAGGAGCGAGCATTCTCAAGGTCTGCAGTGTCTGCTGAAAAAAAATCCACTACCTGTTCTTATCAGTCGCTGGCTGCAGACTGCAATCACTCTGTCTCCTCAGCAGCAGCAGCTCCCGGCCCCGTGCACACAGCGTGCAATGCGCGGGGCCAGGATGGTGAGGGGGAATAGGGGAGGAGCCGGATACGGAAGCCTCTTGTGTCGTCTGGGCGCACAGCAGGATTGCATCCACAGACAATGTACGTGGGCCTAAGGAGCAGCTGCTTTGGGCCCCTCAACAATGACTGGGCTCGGGGCAGCTGTCCCTTTTGCCCCGCGTTAAAGACGGCCCTGGTTGAGGCTGCTGTCAGACGAGCGTAGTGTTCACGTCCGTGATTGCGCCTAAAAGTACGTCCGTGATAGCATGAAAGAAAGTCCATTGGAGCCTGACACATGAAGTACGTCCGCACTGAACTGCGGACGCACAACGGCCGCGGCCCACAGACGCAAGGCAGGCAAGAACGTACAACCACTAGAACGGCCGCACAAAGTGCGCTGCGTCCGCAACGTCCGTATAGCTTTGTGTGTGAGTGATGGAACGTGGTCAGACGGACTGCATTTATACGTCCAGCATTTTTCACGGACAAAATGGTTTTGCTTTTTATTTTATTTTCCCTTCTACAAAAATACATCAGTGAATAAACAAACTGTGTGGCCACTACTGTGTCTTCCGTACTGAAGTACGTCCGTGTGCACGAACGTACAGTCCGTAGAAATCACGTTCGTCTGACCCTAGCCTAAGTAACGACACTGAATATATTCTGCCATAACTCAAATAAGACAACAGATTCTGCCCCTTCTTTTTTGATTGGAGTGCAGAGTGTACCGGATTTTCAGTTTTTACATTTTTTTTTTGTTTGCCCAAAAAACAAAAATTAAAAAAGTAATTTGGTGTGTGTGTGTTCTCCAAATCTCTGTGCCTACTGGCTCCTGAGATGCAAATCCAGCCCTGGATAAGACACCTAACAGTACATACTTGCCTACTAAATTACAATCTTGACGCAAACGTTTGCGCCTGCGCAAAAAAACATTAACGCGAGGGGTAAAACCACTTGCGCCGAATCCCGTGTTACATAGTCACCGCAACAACCGCACGCAATCGTCTACCGCGAGTGAACCTGCGCAAGCTTACTGTACTTCGCGCATCCTATACTCTTATACAAATGCGAATGTGCGCTGGTACGCGGATGGTATGACAATCTATTCGCGGTATTTACCGCATAGCCTTTGCGCGCATAATTTTAGCAACTGCAAAAAGCTGGTGCTAACGGCAAATCTGAACAACCTGGCTAACCCCAAAAAAAACAGCCCATAAAAAGTAATGTAGCAACAGTATAATGGATGATGCAGGTGTGTGTTATTACTGCAGCATATGTGCTCATTTTGCATCAGACGCAGAACCCGTCTTCAATGCCTCTTGCAGACGCAATTCAGTTGCGTTTGATAGGTGTGTTTCTTCATTTTAATTGGCTGAATGGGTGCAAAAAACTGCGCACTCAAAGATTTTTGCGCGAGACGGCACTGCGCCTGCATTGGTGCGCGTCCTGTTTGTGCGCGCAATTGATTGTCGGAAGAAAAAAGTCGCGAGGATTGTAATTCCAGCGGTGAATTGCGCGCGAAAAAGTTTAACGCTTGGCGCAAAGTTTTTTGATTTGCGCGAGGCTTTTTGCGTGAAGAATGTAATATAGCCCAATATCGGCTGTGGAGTCCAGTGGTAACGTCTCTACCATCGGCCATGGAGAAACAAGTCAAAATCCCATTCAGCACATCCCTCCAATACAGGTGTGGAGAAGCAAGTCTCGACGTTACGAGAAGCGGGTCCAACCTAACCACCAGATCACTGATCTACAATCATGAAAAGACGACTCGATCCCACTCAGAAGATGCCACCAGCGAGTGACCTTGGGCAAGACACCTAATGATATGGATGCGCCTACCTCACAAAATACAAATGGTGCCTTTGAAGCCCGAGATATCTCAATCTGGGTAGTGAAGGGGTTAAAAAGACTTCTAATCTATCCCATGGTGATGTCCTTTGAATACATCCCACACAATACAATGATGTGAGTCGGTGACTGACCCATTCACTCCATTCAATGGCCAAAGCCACACAGTGAGGAGCAAGTGATGGAAAGATACAACACAAAATATCACACAATGGATCCACCCAGTGACACATATAGAGGAAAATATCACACAATGGATGCACCCAGTGACACATATAGAGGAAAATATCACACAATGTATGCACCCAGTGACACATATAGAGGAAAATATCACACAATGGATGCACCCAGTGACACATATAGAGGAAAATATCACACAATGGATGCACCCAGTGACACATACAGAGGAAAATATCACACAATGGATGCACCCAGTGACACATATAGAGGAAAATATCACACAATGGATGCACCCAGTGACACATATAGAGGAAAATATCACACAATGGATGCACCCAGTGACACAGAGGAAAATATCACACAATGGATGCACCCAGTGACACATATGGAGGGAAATATTTTCTTAACTAAACATACAAGAGAAAAACAAAGCACGTGTAAGATATCAGCAACATGTGGATCCTTTGTGCGCTCATACTCGCTGCCTTTACTATGAGAGTTTCATTGCTGTGGATTTTGTGTACGTTCCATACCTACTGCTTTTCCTGTAAGCATTATACTGCTGTGGAGCTCTGTGTTACGCTAATACACACTGCACATTACTGTGAGTTTTATTGCTGTGGAGCTCTGTGTTACGCTAATACACACTGAACATAGAAACATAGAAAAATGTCGGCAGATAAGAACCTTTCGGCCCATCTAGTCGCCCAATTACATGAATACTTTACCTGGATTTATCTTTTGTTTAGGATAGCCTTATGCCTATCCCATGCTTGCTTAAATTCAATTACTGTTTTGGCCTCTATCACTTCTACTGGAAGACTGTTCCATGTATCCACCACCCTCTCAGTAAAATAATGCTTTCTGATGTTACTTTTAAACCTTTGCCCCTCTAATCTAAGACTATGTCCTCTTGTTTTGCTATTTTGTTTCCTTTTAAATATACTCCCTTCCTCTACCTTGTGGATAGAAACACATTACTGTGAGTTTTAATGCTGTGGAGCTCCGTGATACGCTCATACACACTGCCTATAACTGTGAGTTGACATACAATTTTGCAATAAATATTTAGAGAAAACATTAAAAAAAGTGTGTGTGGGTTTTTTTTATATTAAAAATGGGGGGAGGGGGGCACCAAATATTCTAGGCATGCCCCTGTCGTGCGGGTTTCAAATAGCTTTACTCATAGACCCGCCGGGGGGTTGTGTGCCAGCAATGTTCCTATATGTTATTTATATATGCACGAAACTGACCAGTTAGAAGTTTCGATTTTTGCAGAAAAGAGTTTTCCCGTCAATCGAGCTGCCCCGTTTCTCAGAAACCACGAATCATTCAGCTATTTGACAATATTATGTGCGGCCAACAAGAGTTTATTGCGTGCACAATCCCACTGCTCCGAGGCAGCACAGCAACTCTAGCAAACAGCCACATAGTATCTTGTGATTACCTGCACTCAGAATCCTATGAACCTACATTCATAAAGAGAGGGTTTTTTCATTAAAATGCACGTTTTATATCTCCCAAAATAAATGAACCCTTTCGCTGCTGAGGCTTTTCCCGCCCCTGTGCTGAGGTCATTTTTACCGGTTTTGCTCATCATGTTTAAACGTGTTTTGAAGGCTTATTTTAGTATATGACCCAGACATATTATATATCGTTCTTTCCGTCAGACTCGGCAGATTCATAATATGTCATTATTATATGTATACGTCATGTCCTGTCTGTATATTATAACAAAAACTGCAATAAAATATGAATTTTCAATAATTTACAACGTGTAAAGTGTTTTTTTTTCACATTTTAACATGCGAGCAATTGCGGTTATATTTTGTATGGGGTGCGCTTGTTAAAAAAATTAGAGATGGGGTCTCGTTACTTTTTTTTGGGGAAAATTACGCAATTTTTAACAAACGCACCGCATACAAAAATCATTAGTGCAGCATCATTGTTCACATTATAATTGAAATGGGAACAATATTGCTGCATTAACAAACCAAAAAAAAGAAAAAAACTTGTTTATTTTTTTTAGATTTTTTTTAAAATATTTTTTATTTTTAATTTTTATTTTTTAAAAAAAACGTTTTTCATGGTCATGTTTGGTATCGTTGGAAAGGCCATGCTCTGGCCGATCCAACAGTACCAAACATTAACCCCTATCTGCCACGGATCGGGAGATAGAGGGTTCCAATGAACCCCCTATCTCCACCATTGGTGTCAGTTAGGGGTTAACTCCAGGACTGGCGTCATCATGCTATGCACGATGATGCCAGTCCTCAGGGGGAGTTCCCAGAGGCTTGGCCGACATCCAAGATGTCGGCCAGCTCTGGGAAAGGATCACGAACCGGCGCTCTTCGGCGCCGATTCGTGATCCGGCCCCCATGGGGTTAATGCCAGGTACCGTTAGGAAGGGCAGGCTGTGCCCTTCCAAACGGTGCCTGGCTTAACCCAGTGCACCCCGGTGATCGGGAGGGAGAGAGGTCCGAAGGACCTCCCCCCTCCCTTTCAGGCGCCTCCTCCGCACACGCGGAATCCGGCCGATCGCTGGCCCCAAAGGGAGGACACGTTCAGCGCGCCCTCCGCATGGAACGATACTGTGGGTGGACTCGCTGAGCACGTCCACCGCAGTGCAAGGGTTAATGTAAAAAAAATTGTAGCACTTTATAAGGACACTCATTATTAACACTAGAGAAAGAAAAGAGAAGTCAGCACATTTTAAAGATATGCTATTGGTTTGGGATTATATCTCTTTAACCCCTTCACCACCAAGTGATTTTCAAAAAAAATCCACAGTCAGGAACCAGTGTTTTGTTTTTTTTGGAAAATCATTTTTAACTAATTATACAGTATTAGGGAATATTCCCAACGTATTTTAGCAGGCCGGTGGCCCCATCTACTGGCCGAAGGAGCTACTGCAGGTAATACTGCAGCTGCTGTCTCTGTGTCAGCTGGAGAAAGCCCGTTATATCAGGGGACATTCCTTAGCCGATTTTAACCAGTTTTAGCACCTTCGACATCATGTCCACAAGGTAAAACTTAGGGTGCACCTTCTGGAGACTCAAAACCGAAAGAGTTTTTTTCGCAATCTCACAGCACTGCCCCATTTTGTGCTAAAACGATCTCGGCTGCTGTGTCTGCTACCACTGAACTTGTATACACGATCACGGTACTGAAAGAGTTAAAGCCACTTTGTTTTTTCACAACGTAGGAACCCCCCAAGAGATTTGCCATGATGTGGCAGTGGTCTCAATACTTCAATGGCCATTTAAGTAGATACACAATAAGGACATTGTCAAATTCCCCGACCCTGCTGTAAATAAAGCATTCACTGCAGGGTCCGCGAAGTGCAGGGAAAAGCTGCCGACCGCAACAGAAAACCCACCGCAAAACCGATGATTTGAAATCAAAGACCACCACACAAAAAAATCTGAACGATCCGATAAAAAAGCCGAAACAAAAGCCGAACACACCCAACGATTCCTCATCAAAACCGCTAAACACATCCAAAAAAAGCCTACGATCTGCTGAACATAGCGCTAACCAGCCTCTGAAAATAGACGACAAGCTGAAAAAAATGCAATAGACAATACCACGGCGTACAAGATGCAAGATGAATAAAGTCAGGACACGGTCGATACATACAGTACATAAGTATAAAAATATTATATATTTTATAATAATAATAATAATATATGATAAAATATTATAAAAAGAATATTATTATTAAAGTTACCTGAGTGCTGAAGACTTACTTTGATTGACCAACCACTCCCCCATTAAGCTACCTGGCAGCCAGTTGAAGAGCCCTCCAATAGCCAGAATGAATGCATGTGACATGTGCACGACATGCTCTCTTGATGACGTTGTGCATTACGCGTCAGTGATGATGTGGACAGGCGTGGATGACATATCCTCCTTATATTGCAATCCCTAGATAAAGCCCCGGCAGTTTGAGTCTTTGATCAAATATTAATTCTCCTACTGTCGTGTGATTGTTCCTGATATTGTCTACTCGACTTAAAAGTGTTGTACGTCACCTTTTGGATTATCCTTCACTTCCGACCTCAACTTTTTTTAGGGGATGTCGGATGCGTCGTCACTAACTGGCACCTCAACCTTAGTCTCACACCTGACCTCGAACCTCCACCAGCTCGGTTGTTGTTTCAATCCCTGTGCACCATGTCGTGATTTTATGGTAGAAGTGCATATCACTGCATATTGGGTTCCTCCTGAAAGACCCGATGTCTCACATCATCTGTTTGAGTCTGTTTTCTAGAGCTCCTATATAATGCCCCATGTGCCTTTCTGCCATTTGTTTGTCTACACGTCACACTCGTTCTAGTGTGTCGCGAAGCGTAAAGGCTGAATTCAGACGGGATAGCCCCCCCATATGAAAATATTTTATCAAAACTCATGCAGTTGGTTAGACAAGGTTAGATCAATTGTTGTTTGCGTTAGAAAAATAAATATTAACAATTATTTTCAGGGGGCTAACCCGTCATCTGCCGCCTTATCAAAAAATTGAGCAAACACGTAGCTATTTTGGAAGCTTTTGGTTAGATATATTTATTTATTTATAAAGTATTTCACCAGGAAGGATACATTGAGATTTCTCTCATTTTCAAGTATGTCCTGGGATCAAGAACATTGAAATGTTACAATTGTTACAGAAATACAAAGTATTAAAATGCAAGATATTAAAAACACAAATATACAGATTAACAGAAAATAAATATGTAGGAAATAGTCACTATGTTACATGTTTACAGGTGCATTCTGTATATAGTCACTATGTTACATGTTTACAGGTGCATTCTGTATATAGTCACTGTGTTACATGTTTACAGGCGCATTCTGTATATAGTCACTATGTTACATGTTTACAGGTGCACTCTGTATATAGTCACTATGTTACGTGTTTACAGGTGCATTCTGTATATAGTCACTGTGTTACATGTTTACAGGTGCATTCTGTATATAGTCACTGTGTTACTTGTTTACAGGTGCACTCTGTATATAGTCACTGTGTTACGTGTTTACAGGTGCATTCTGTATATAGTCACTATGTTACATGTTTACAAGTGCGTTCTGTATACAGTCACTGTGTTGCATGTTTACAGGTGCATTCTGTATATAGTCACTGTGTTACATGTTTACAGGTGCATTCTGTATATAGTCACTGTTACATGTTTACAGGCGCATTCCGTATATAGTCACTGTGTTACATGTTTACAGGTGCATTCTGTATATAGTCACTATGTTACATGTTTACAGGTGCATTCTGTATATAGTCACTGTGTTACATGTTTACAGGTGCACTCTGTATATAGTCACTGTGTTACATGTTTACAGGTGCATTCTGTATATAGTCACTGTGTTACATGTTTACAGGTGCATTCTGTATATAGTCACTATGTTACATGTTTACAGGCACATTCTGTATATAGTCACTATGTTACATGTTTACAGGCGCATTCTGTATATAGTCACTATGTTACATGTTTACAGGCACATTCTGTATATAGTCACTGTGTTACATGTTTACAGGTGCATTCTGTATATAGTCACTATGTTACATGTTTACAGGTGCATTCCGTATTGAGGTATGTTAATAGGAAGTGACTTATGACTGGGGAAGATTTGATGGCGTCTGGGAGTTTATTCCATAATTCCATCGCTCTGTACCAAAATGAGGATTGAGACACTTTCTTTTTGTATTGTGGTATTGTAAGTAAGGTGCTGGTCCTGGATCGGAGGTTATAGGATGAGGGAACTGCTGGGGAGAAGCAGTTTATTCAGGTAGGGTGGCAGCTTCCCAGAAAAGCTCTTAAACACCAGGTTGGAATGGTGAAGGGTGCGTCTAGATTCCAGCGATGGCCAGTTTAGCTCTTTTAACATGTCACAATGGTGGGTCATGTAGTTACATTGTAGCACAAAGCGACAGAATGAGTTATACAATGTAGTAAGTTTATGAAGGTGTGTTTGCGGGGCGGCTGCATACACTACATCTCCGTAATCAATAGCCGGCATAAGCATTTGTTGTACAATCTGCTTTCTTACCGCGGGGCTCAGGCAGGATTTGTTTCTGTACAGGGCACCTAGTTTGGGGTAAAGTTTAGATGAGAGTTTTTAGATGTGGGGGCCAAAAGATAGATTTGGGTCTAACCACATACCTAGATATTTGAGAGAAGTGACTGTGGTCAGCGTGTCATTTGATTTTGTCCCAACACATAGATGGGGATTTTGCAATTTATGTAGTTTAGGTGCGGTTCCAAAGAGCATCGTTACAGTTTTGTCAGTATTTAAAAAAAGTTTGTGTTTGATCCACTTTTCTACCTCTGTGAATTGTTCTTGCAGCACGGCTTCCAGCTGCGGGAGATTTGGTTTGCTGGTATAGATTACAGTGTCGTCTGCATACATGTGTACAGTTGAGGCTTTGCAGACGTTGGGCAGATCATTTATGAATATCGTGAATAGCAGGGGGCCTAGTATTGACCCTTGGGGTACACCGCATGTGACTGGGAGGGGGAGGGAGGAGCTGCCAGAAATGGACACATGTTGCGAACGGTCAGACACATACTGTATGATTTGAGTCTTTAAGTTTTTCTAACAAGATGCCATGGTCTACTGTGTCAAAGACCATGGCAAAATTAAGGAAGATGGCTCCAGTTAGATTTCCTTGTTCCATCCCAGCTTGGATATCATTGCAGACTTTTAAAAGGACGGTTGTAGTTGAGTGAGTTAATTGAGATCAGGTGATCAAGTGGTTTTAACGAATGATCCCACATATTACAGAGGAGTTAAAGCTTATTCAGCCAGTGTATTTGTCAACATATCAACTCCGTGAAAACGAGGGGGTGGAAATGTTACATTCCTATTATAACTGGAGGCGCTTTGGGGAAAATATACATGGAACCACCTGACAAAAAGCCAACATGGCCTTCAGAATGTGTGGAAAGTTGCTGCCAGAATTGTCTAAAATTTTGAATACTCCATTGCCCTTAAGGAATATGTGACTCACTAAAGAGATGTTCCTTATACAAGAGGATTAATGGGTGTAAAACCTGGATTTTACGATCTTTAACACCTTCACTACAAAGTGATTTTTGTTCATTTTTTTTTTATTATAAAATGTATTTGAAACATGGGACGTGAAGTTAACAATTAAATATAGGGTAAAATAGTTGTTTCACATAGAAATTGTTAGAGATTTAAAGACATAGGGCCATATTACATACTTGGTGCTAACTTAACCAGAGCTGTTGTAAACTGAAAACCTCCATTGGCTCTGGGAAGTTTACAACAGCTCTGGTTAAGTTAGCACCAACTATGTAATATGGCCCATAAAATTTAAAAATTATGTTAATTTGCTTATTTTTAAATTTTTCCTGTATTTGTTTATCCTTTACAGAAATATTGTTGAAATGTAAGATTCTGAGCTCTAGATGATGTCCTTTATCTTGCACAATTTCAAACGGGGTCTGCATTATTATCATACAGGTAGAAAAGACAGTTGTGTAAAATGTAGTAAATATGCTGCAGACAAATAATAAAATGATCTCCTGCTTACACAGGGTCTGCATTATCAGCATACAGGCAGATGCAGTAAATGTGCTGCAGGCAGATAATAAAATGGTGATCTCCTGCTTATGGGGGTTTGTAGTGATCATAATGAGATTATTAGCAATGCAATATCTGTCTGTGCTGCATAATGCCTGTGTATGGCAATTACAGCAACACCTTGTATCTGTATGTGCTGCATAATGCCTGTGTATGGCAATTACAGCAACACCTTGTATCTGTATGTGCTGCATAATGCCTGTGTGTGGCAATTACAGCAACACCTTGTATCTGTATGTGCTGCATATGCCTGTGTATGGCAATTACAGCAACACCTTGTATCTGTATGTGCTGCATAATGCCTGTGTGTGGCAATTACAGCAACACCTTGTATCTGTATGTGCTGCATATGCCTGTGTATGACAATTACAGCAACACCTTGTATCTGTATGTGCTGCATAATGCCTGTGTATGGAAATTACAGCAACACCTTGTATCTGTATGTGCTGCATAATGCCTGTGTATGGCAATTACAGCAACACCTTGTATCTGTATGTGCTCCATAATGCCTGTGTATGGCAATTACAGCAACACTTTTTATCTGTATGCACTGCATAATGCCTGTGTATGGTAATTACGGTAACACCTTGTATCTGTACTGTACAGGGATTTCCACTCATCATAACCCCCTGAATCTTATCCCTGTACAGCAGCGACTGACCACACAGCTCCCCCTGTATTCTGCCACATCTCTGGCTGCTGGAATGCTGCAGTAATGTACAGTGGCAAGAAAAAGTATGTGAACCCTTTGGGATTACGTGGAGTTTTGCATGAATTGGTCATAAAATGTGCTCTGATCTTCATCTAAGTCACAACAATTTGAAAAACACAGTCTGCTTAAAATAATACAACACAAACATTATATGTTTTCATGTGTTTATTGAACAGAACATGTAAACATTCACAGTGCAGGGTGGAAAAAGTATGTGAACCCCTAGCCTAATGACTTCTCCAAAAGCTAATTGGAGCCAGGAGTGAGCCAACCTTGAGTCCAATCAGTGTGATATTATTGGATGTGTTGCTGAAAGCTGTCCTGCTGTCAGGGTTGCACGTAACGAAGGTAGTGTTGGAACCAATATGCAAGACGTACCTTGTCATGAAGCGGCAGGAGAGCTGAGCGATATCTGCTAGACAGGAATTGCAGGTGCACCGCATGCAGTGTAGTCGTTATTCCAGGCAGAGGTCAGAGGATTAAAGCAGGCAGCGTAAACGTTATTCCAGGCAGAGGTCGAAGGAGTAAAGCAGGCAGCGTAGTCGTATTACAGGCAAAAGTCAGGATCACGGTCAATAGCAAACAAAGATTCTCTCGCAACAGACTAGAATAAACTAGTACCGAACTCTTGGACAAGCGACTCTTTATGGGGAACCTCCGGGGCAGTCTCTGATGACGTGTGCGCCGCCGTCAGCTGTTCTAAGCGTTCCGGCGTCTGGCGTTCACTGTTAGCCCGGAAAGGCGCGCGCATGCGCGGCCCACTCCGCATCCTGGCCACGAGGGAGGAGGAACGATGGACGCCACGGGCGCCGTAATGCCCGCCAACGCCCGGGACCGGAGCACCATCCAGGGGTCGCGGTAGGAAACCCTGACAGAGCCCCCCAACAAGGCGACCCCTCCGGGGGCGCGTCGGATGAGCCACGTGAAAAGCTTCAACAAGATCAGGAGCGTGGACATCAGCGGCAGAAACCCAGGAGTCCTCCTCAGGACCATAGCCAGTCCAGTGAACTAGATATTCCAGGCGACGACGTCGAAAACGAGAATCCAATATCTCTTGTACTTCATACTCATCCTCGGACACAGCCACCACAGGACCTGGACGAGAAGGGGTGCGACCAGGGAACGGATCCGGATTCGACGGATGAAGGAGAGATACATGGAACACCGGGTGGACTTTGTACTCAACGGGCAGACGTAGTCTTACTGCCGAAGATGACACAACTCCGTCAATCGGAAAGGGACCCAAAAAGCGAGGCCCCAATTTTCGTGAAGGACAATTTAGCGTCACATGCTTGGAGGACAGCCATACCAAATCGCCTATTTTGTATAGGGGCAGCAGGACCCGGCGGCGATCCGCATAACGTTTGTATGAACGTTGAGCGGACAGAAGAGCAGCTCTCACTTGTTTGAAGCCGTCGTGTATATAAGCCATACGTTGATCCAAGGAAGGAATATGGCTAACTAAAGGCGAACCAGGAAACATTACCGGATGCTGACCGTAGTTGGCGAAGAACGGAGAACATTTGATAGAACGATGGATCTGATTGTTGTATGCGAATTCAGCAATGGGTAAGAGATCCGCCCAGTCGTCCTGGAGATGAGAGGTGAAACAGCGTAGATACTGTTCCAGGGTACCATTGGTTCGTTCAGTCTGACCGTTGGTCTGAGGATGATAGGCCGTTGATAGACTCTGCTGCATATGGAGTGTTTTACAAAAAGACTTCCAAAAAAGGGAAGTAAATTGAGACCCTCTATCGGATATAATGGTAGAGGGCAAACCATGTAAACGGAATATTTCTTTTATAAATAAAGTCGCGGTTTGTGCTGCTGTAGGTATCCCCGTATGGGGTAAAAAATGAGCCATCTTGGAAAATCTGTCAATCACTACCATTACAGTGTTATACCCGGCGGAGAGGGGTAACTCAACTATGAAGTCCATAGATATATCCTCCCATGGAATATGAGGAACAGGCAATGGTTGGAGCAAACCTTGTGGACGTTGATGAGAGACTTTGGCTCTGATGCATACTGGGCAGTTCATTACATAAGATATGGTATCCTTTCGCAGACTGGGCCACCAGAAAAAACGATGTATCAAATCCAGTGTCTTGTGTTTACCCCCGTGACCTCCTAGGGGGGAGTCATGACAATATTGCAGGACAGAGAGCACTGCGGTGGACGGTACGAATACTTTCTGGTGATGAAACAAGAAACCGTCCTGTGCGGTCAGTGCCATTGAAGGAACCATTTGGTCGAGGGGAGGCGAGTCTTTCTTTATGACATCCCAGAGCGTTAGCTTGATTGTGGCGAAACAGGTTCTGGGTAGTATGAAGTCGTTATCGATTACTTGTATGTTATCATTAGCTCTTGATAAGGCATCGGCCTTCCCGTTTTTTTTTCCAGGTCGGTAGGTGATGTGCATGTCGAACCTGCTGAAGAAAAGAGCCCATCTTGCCTGCCTTGGTTTTAATCTGCGTGCTTGCTGTAGGTACTCCAAATTCCTATGATCGGTGAGGATGGACACGGGATGGCGAGCGCCTTCAAGTAGATGACACCATTCTTCCAGAGACAGTTTGATTGCCAGCAGTTCTTTCTCTCCAACATCATAATTCTGTTCTGCTGCGGAAAGGGTTTTAGAAAAAAAAGATACGGGATGCATTATTTCTGTTTCTTTCTGTCTTTGCGATAACACTGCTCCAACAGCGAAGGCCGAGGCATCTACCTCTAGAGTATATGGTTGAGAGGGATCTGGAATCGAGAGGATAGGTGCTGAAGTGATAGTTCTTTTTAACAAATTGAAAGCATCTTGAGCCACTGTAGACCAAGAAAAACGAGTATGGATACGAGTTAGGTCAGTCAAGGGTTTGACTATCTTGGAGAAGTTTTTTACGAATTTCCTATAAAAATTGCAAAAACCCAAAAAACACTGGACCCCTTTTCTGTTAGCAGGAGCTGGCCAATCGGTAACTGCCTCTATCTTGGCGGGATCCATCTGTATATGCCCGGGGGTGATAATGAATCCAAGAAAATCAATACGTTGTGTATCAAATAAACATTTTTCTAACTTGACATACAGTTTGTGTTTCAATAGACGTAACAGAACCGTTCTCACATGTGTCTTATGTATTTCGGCGGTATCAGAATAAATCAATATATCGTCTAAGTATATTATTACATAACAATCCAGTATGTCCTGGAAGATATCGTTAAGAAATCTCTGAAACGTGGCAGGAGCATTGCAGAGACCATATGGCATTACCAGATACTCGAAGTGTCCGTACCTGGACCTGAAGGCTGTCTTCCACTCGTCTCCGTCTCGTATTCTCAATAAATTGTACGCACCACGTAAATCAAGTTTCGTAAATATAGACGAGGTTCTTAATCGGTCCATAAGTTCTGATATTAAAGGCAAAGGATATTTGTTTCTTGATCGTGATATTATTAAGGCACGATAGTCCACACAAGGCGGAGCCCTCCGTCTTTCTTTCCTACGAAGAATATGGGAGCTCCTGCTGGAGACGTTGAGGGACGTATAAAACCTTTCTTTAAGTTTTCCGAAATATATTCTTTGAGGGTCTCTAATTCTGGTTCGGACAATGGGTATATTCTTCCGTGAGGAATGGGAGCACCGGGTAAAAGATCTATCGGACAATCATAAGCTCTAGAAGGTGGTAGGTCGTCTGCTCCTTTCTTTTCGAACAACTATGTAAGTCCTGATAAGCTTTAGGTATGTCTGCACACATGGCTGCGGTATGTGTCTGTAGTTGAAGGCCTTCGGAGGTTGTAGAGCAATCCGTCTGATTGAAGGTAACGGTGCTCCTAGTCCAATCAATAGTAGGATTGTGTCTTCTCAGCCAATTAAGACCAAGGACGGCTGGAAACACTGGGAGGGCACGATATCGAAGAGGAGTGTGTCTTGAAATTGCTCTCCGATGGTGACTAGTAGAGGTATAGTCTCTTGGGTCACGGGACCGGATTGGGGAGTGCTCCCGTCCAACAACTGGATGGGATAAGGCTGTTTTTTCGGAGAAGTAGGGATTCCAAGGGTCTGTATTACCTCAGTATCCAGGAAACAGCTGCTGGCCCCGGAATCAATCATGGCGTTGATCGTGGTTGTATGGTCGTCCCACTGTAATGACAAGGGTACTATGAGGTGGGTGGACATGGGAGTACAGATGCCTTTGATGGATGCAAAAGCGGAAGGGCTAGAGGCTTACCGATCCGGGCGTTGGGTTTTTCGCGGCATTCCCGTACTTGATGCCCTGCACGGCCACAATACATACAGAGGCCCAAAGAGCGCCTTCTGGATCTCTCTGCTTCCGTCAAAGGCCCTCTAGCTGCTCCGACTTGCATGGGTTCGTCGCCACTATCGGTTGGCTGTGACGACATGTAAGGAGGTGGAATGGTCGGTTTTCTTGTAGGTGTGGCTGGATGGGTGCTAGCGCGTTCAGCGCGCCTTTCTCTTATTCTTCGGTCTATATCAATGCATAAGGACATAGTTTTGTCCAATGATGAAGGAGCAGCCCGGTTCTCGCGAGCTCGTCTTTTAGTGCTTCGGACAGTCCTTTCCTGAATTGAGCTATGAGAGCCGGTTCATTCCATTCTGACTCAAGAGCCAAGTGTTTGAAATCAGTGATGTATTCTTCCACATCATTTCTCCCTTGTTTCAGGTTGTCAAGAGCCTGAGCCGCGTTTGTTGTCCGGTGAGGGTCGTCATACATTTCCTCCATGGCTTCATAGAAAGTGCTCCAACTGTTTAATACGGGATTGTGGGTTCGTAGCAGATGATGAGCCCATCGTTGAGGCCGACCGGTCAGTAACGATATCACGGATCTGACTCGTGCGAAGTCAGTATTATAGGTCCGTCTTTGGAGGGAGAACATTATCTGACAGGATGTTTATAAAGCAACGGAATTGTTTTCTATCACCGTCGAATTTCTCGGGTGGTGATACGTAGGGTTCTGGACCTGTAGCAGCGTTATCCAACGGGGGTGTTGGAGGCTCGACCATAGACCGTGAGGTACCGCTGCTTGTCAGTCCTTGTTCCAGACGCTCTTGATGTACCTGCATCGCGGTTTGATTAGCTTCAAGGCCTGTACGGATTGGGTCAGTATATGGAGCTGTTGAGCGATGGCGGCTAAAGTCTCTGGTACACTTGCTGGTTCCATGATCGACTAGTTTATTATGTCAGGGTTGCACGTAACGAAGGTAGTGTTGGAACCAATATGCAAGACGTACCTTGTCATGAAGCGGCAGGAGAGCTGAGCGATATCTGCTAGACAGGAATTGCAGGTGCACCGCAGGCAGCGTAGTCGTTATTCCAGGCAGAGGTCAGAGGATTAAAGCAGGCAGCGTAATCGTTATTCCGGGCAGAGGTCGAAGGATTAAAGCAGCAGCGTAACGTTATTCCAGGCAGAGGTCGAAGGAGTAAAGCAGGCAGCGTAGTCGTATTACAGGCAAAAGTCAGGATCACGGTCAATAGCAAACAAAGATTCTCTTGCAACAGACTAGAATAAACTAATACCGAACTCTTGGACAAGCGACTCTTTATGGGGAACCTCCGGGGCAGTCTCTGATGACGTGTGCGCCGCCGTCAGCTGTTCTAAGCGTTCCGGCGTCTGGCGTTCACTGTGAGCCCGGAAAGGCGCGCGCATGCGCGGCCCACTCCGCATCCTGGCCACGAGGGAGGAGGAACGATGGACGCCACGGGCGCCGTAATGCCCGCCAACGCCCGGGACCGGAGCACCATCCAGGGGTCGCGGTAGGAAACCCTGACACCTGCCCTTTAAAAACACACAACAGTTTTGGGTTTACTGGTTTCAAGAAGCACTGCCTGATGTGAACCATGCCTCGCAGAAAAGAGCTCTCAGAAGACCTACGATCAAGAATTGTTGACTTGCATGAAGCTGGAAAGGGTTACAAAAGTATCTCCCAAAAGCCTTGATGTTCATGTGTCCACGGTTAGACAGACTGTCTACAAATGGAGAAAGTTCAGCACTGTTGCTACTCTCCCTAGGCGTGGTCGTCCTGTAATATGACTGCAAGATCACAGCGCAGAATGCTTAATGAGGTAAAGAAGAATCCTAGAGTGTCAGCTAAAGACTTACAGAAATCTCTGGCACATGCTAACATTTTTGTTGACACATCTACAATAAGGAAAACATTAAACAAGAATGGAGTACATGGGAGGACACCACGGAGGAAGCCATTGCTGTCCAAAAAGAATATTGCAGCACGTTTGAAGTTTGCAAAAGAGCACCTGGATGTTCCACAGCACTACTGGCAAAATATTCTGTGGACAGATGAAACCAAAATTGAGTTGTTTGGAAAAAACGCACAACACTATCAGGGTTATCCAAAGAGATTCGAAAAGTCACCGCACGGTCAGTGACTTTTCGTTCTCTTCAATTCGGTTCCTTTTGCCGATTGCATTTCGGTGACCCTGCGGTGTATTCAGCAAACAGCACAGGGTCCCCGAATTGCAGGGAAAAGCTGCCGAAAACCTGACGAAAACTAACCGAATGCACACTGAAAAAAAGCAAAAACATCTGGATTAACCTTCGAAGAAGCCGAACAGTAGAACAGGAGCCGAATCACACAGAGCCGAAGCAGCTGTGACATAGAGGAGGCAGTGAATAAATTAGCAAAACCATTTGTATGAATCTGGGAAAATGAAACGCTGTTTGCAAAGAAATTACTGAGCGAAAATGTCTGAAATTTTCACAGGAGGTCCAGAGAATGATAATAAAGAGGGCTGTTACAGAAAAAATAAGTAAACTGAAAAAACAAAATAAAAAAAAAATCGGATTTTTAAAAAAAAACAAACAACAGAAAAATGCTTAAAGTATCCTAAGAAATCTATAAATAAAGAGACTTTTTGCTGCAGAATTTTATAATGAACGGTTTATTAGATATTGAATTAAAACAGGAATATTTTTAACATTGAAGCCTATGGGATTCTCCTGAATAAATTTGCCGAATAAAACCACCGAATGGCAGGGCATTAGGGGAACCTTTCACTGCTGGTTTGTGTTCTCTGAATAGTCGAAGCAGTGCTTTTTCATGGGGATTTCACTGCCCTCGAACAGGGACCGAACAGGCACCGTATGTTCAGGCAATTCGCCAGGATTTGGCGAATTGCCTGCTCTCTGGATAGCCGAATGGCCAGGAAAGGTAACCGAACACTGATTTTCAGCGTTCGGTTACCTTTCTCAAGCAATTCGGATCTCTTTGGATAACCCTGTATGTGTGGAGCAAAAAAGGCACAGCACAGCAACATCAAAACCTCATCCCCACTGTAAAACATGGCGGAGGGAGCATCATGGTTTGGAGCTCCTTTGCTGCCTCAGGGCCTGGACGGATTCTTGTCATCGATGGAAAAATGAATTCCAGAGTTTATCAAGACATTTTGCAGGAAAACTTAAGACCATCTGTCTGTCAACTGAAGCTCCGCAGAGGATGGGTGATGCAACAGGACAATGACCCAATGCATACAAGTAAATCAACAAAAGAATGGCTTCAACAAAACAAAATACGTCTTCTGGAGTGGCCCAGTCAGAGTCCTGACCTCAACCCGATTGAAATGCTGTGGCATGACCTTAAGAGAGCGATTCACACCAGACATCCCAAGAATATTGCTACACTGAAACAGTTTTGTGAAGAGGAGTGGTCCAAAATTAGTCCAGATCGTTGTGCAGGTCTGATCTGCAACTACAGGAAACGTTTGGTTGAGGTTATTGCTGCCAAAGGAGGGTCAACCAGTTATTAAGTCCAAAGGTTCACATACTTTTTCCACCCTGTACTGTGAATGTTTACATATTCTGTTCAATAAAAACATGAAAACATATAATGTTTGTGTTGTATTATTTTAAGCAGACTGTGTTTTTCAAATTGTTGTGACTTAGATGAAGATCAGAGCACATTTTATGACCAATTCATGCAAAACTCCACGTAATCCCAAAGGGTTCACATACTTTTTCTTGCCACTGTATTTAACCCCTTAAAGGACCAATGACGTAACGTTTACATCATAAATGCATTGACTTTAAAGACACTTGGTCCTTAAGGGGTTAAACTTTTGTTACAGTGAGGTTTAGGGCTGCTATTTTTAGCTGGTATAATGCCTCTCCAGGGTGCTTGGAGAAACATAAAACAAAGGATTTCATTTCTCCACGGGACAGACTTATCCTGCTTTAAAAAGGTGTGAAAATGGTGTTTTGATATGCTAATGAGTGATTTTCAACGCATTACAGCACAGTATCGAGATAACCCCTTCTCACCGAAAATCAAGTTAAGGCTACACATTCACTATGTAATCTGCAAAAAACATCAATTGTGTGGATTGCACTGAACTATTTGCCAAAGTCTTAAACAATCTGAGGAATGCCAGTTGAATTAGTTATTGTTAAACACCTGTCAATCTCTGCACCAGGAAGTTACACATAAATTTTCTTGACAGTGAGACGAGTGTCACATCGGCATCTGGAAAACAATGTGAGCAGCACGCAGATTTTTTCCTCCGTGTGATATGAAAAAGGAGATTTACCTGCTACTTTATTTTCCTTTATTGAAAAATAAAATAATTACAGCAGTTTCTTAGAGGAGAGCTTGACACGTTTCATTTTAATGATAATTTCACTTCATGATACACAACTTATATTGAACTGGTTATGCTGGCAATACAGTATCTTCAAACACAAACTGTGCCGTCAGCTTTCACTATATCAATCAACACAACGACAATTATTCTAATCTCAATATTTTGCAAATAGGAAATAGACGGCTTACTCATAAATTGTCTCCGTTTATAGACGTCTCTGATTTCGGTTCCCTTCCCTGAGTGTGTATGTGTATTAATATTATTATTTAAAAAATAGACTTATAAAAGATGCTAAAGTGTCTAGAGCCTTCCACCAAAACATTTATAGACATGACTTATGTATGAGTCTGTGTTTATAGAGTTTAACCCCTTCACTACAAAGTGATTTTTTTTTGGGAATAGTTATTAATTATACAGTTAGAAATATTTGGGAATATTCCAATGTATTCCTTACTGTAAATAAATATTTGCCATGAGATGTTGACATCTGCTGGCCAAAAGGAGTTACTGCAGGTCTGAGCTCTGTGCAGGATCAGCTGGGGAGACGTCACGGAGACACATTCCCAGCTGGTTTTAAAAAGTGGTGGCAGCTTGGGCATCATACCCCCAGTGGTAAAATTTTAGGGACATGTTCTGGAGCCCAAATGCAAATGAAATTAACTTGCGGCAAATTTATTGTATTTTCAACACACTGCTGTGTCTGCTGCTGCTGCTGATCATTTAAACATGATTATGGTGGCGAAGAGGTTAATGGATTTAAATTGAGATATGTTGATATTTATCATTTTATGCAATATGAAACGGGGGACGGGGGACTTTTTCTTCCTTTCATTCTTTCTTTCTCTTGTTTTCTCTTGTTTTCTCTCTCTTTATCTTTCTTCCTTCCTTTCTTTCCTTTCTTTCTTTCTTTCTTTCTTTCGTTTTCTCTTGTTTTCTCTTGTTTTCTCTCTCTTTCATTCTTTCTTTCTCTTTCTTTCTCTTGTTTTCTCTTTCTTTCTTATTTTTCTTTCACTCTCTCTTTATCTTTCTTTCTCTCTTCTGTCTTTCTTTCTCTTTTTCTCTTTCTATCTCTCCCTCTCTCACTCTTTTTTATCTTGTTCTCTCTCCCCTTTCTCTTTATTTCTGTTTTTTTCTTTCTCTCTCGCCATCTGCTGGCCAAAAAGAGTTACTGCAGTGACTGTGCATCAGGATCAGCTGAGGAGATGACAATCTGACACATCCCCAGCTGGTTTTAACCTCCCTGGCGGTCTAATTTTTTTAAAATTTTTGTGTCTAAAAGTGTTTTTAAAGGAAACTTGTTTTTGTACATAGTTAGCCTGTAATAATTAGGAAACACGCACTGAAATCCGTGCAATCAAGAGTCCTTACTGGTAAAATCCTTTATAAATAAATAAATACACTGAGTCCAATAAAGTTTGAAACACAAAATAATAATTTATTATCCCAAAAATAATTATCCAAAATAATGCAAATAAATGATATTCAATAAAATAGAAAACAAACACTGAAATCGGTCTGAAAACAAGGGTAAGAGGATGTATGGTCTATTTCTTATGCTGTAGTGCCACCCAGTGGCCGTTCATAAACATTGCACTTTGGATTACAGTATTTTATGAATTGTTTATAAGTTTGCTGATGGTTCCGCCCACCCTGCACCATGTGACTCGCAGGGAGCCTTCCAGGAAGCAGCTCGCCGTGATCACACTGCGGGGGACAGCGAGGGAGCCAGGAGGAGGTGAGTAAACATCCAGCCCGAGCTTGGCTCGGGGTTACCGTTCACAGTAGTGAAATTTAACCCCGAGTCACACTCGGGAATACCGCCAGGGAGGTTAAGAAAGTGTTAGTTACTCA